>BSBK01001434.1:672500-830000 GCA_027943335.1 Chamaecyparis obtusa
CAGTTCTCAATAGCAGATCACATGATTGAACTCTCTGCAGAAGTCCAAATTGCAATCCAAACATGCAAGATTCTACAAGAAAATTGGGACAGAACCCTAGCACTGATAATAAAGGTACATTCTATTTTTCTATCAAATTTTGGATTCTCTCTATAAATCACTTGTATATACACCTTTGGCATTATCGCCAAAAAGGGGGAGATATGTATACAAGGAGATATGTATAGAAGAAAAGAAGAAAAATTTAGCACATTGAAAGGGGGAGATAATGTATAAAGCCCTATGACAAAGACAAATTTTGAAAAATCAAAATAAATCTCAGCATGGTTCATGTATATAAGTTTTGGGAAATAAGTGTTTTTGTCACTGATGCCAAAGGGGGAGATTGTTGGCATTAAGCAAAATTGCCACTAGTGACAACACTTATTTGCATTCTGAGTGCAAACTGAGTAGAATAGTGCAAACCGAGCAGAATAGTGCAAACTAAGTAGAATAGTGCAAACCGAGTAGAACAATGCAAACCGAGCAGAACAGTCCAAACCGAGTAGAATAGTGCAAACGGAGCAGAACAGTGCAAACCGAGGAGAACAGTGCAAACCGAGTAGAACAATGCAAACCGAGTAGGACAGTGTAAACCGAGTAACATTATGTCTACCGAGTCACCAGTATTTACTGAGTTCAAAACCTACCAAGTGGTTAGTATGAACCGTGCCTTCACTTCTATCGAGTGCATGACGATGCCGAGTAATGCAGTGGATGCCGAGTATCAGAAAGTCACCGAGTTAGTTTGCAGGAACCGTGTAACCATACTTGGGCTGACTTAGTAGCACTTATGTTTATTTGTCAAGCTGACTTTGTAATTGTAATTGTAATTAATTGTTTAGACTTGTATATAAACAATGTTGTAAAAATGACAAGATGTAATGAGTATGAATATGAAAAAGAAAGAAAAGTAGAGATAAGCGAATTACAAAGGGCTACAACAGTTTAAGGAACAACAAAGACAAATTCATCACAGAAGGTGATCAATACATCAGTGAATCTCATTCAGTAATCTAGTTGCAAAGCAAGAGATCTACTGTTTCATCCTAACAGGTGAATCAGTACTAAAATCCTTTAACCGGGTAGACTTAACAGTCTTTGTAAAATCTCTTTACCGAGTGCATACTTCATTGTATGTTTGTAAATCCTTTAACAAGGTGGATTTAGCAATCCTTATTGCTCCTAGCAGGGCAGATCATCAGAAGTGATCAATTGTAAGCCTTAACCGGCCAACTTTATTCTGCAGTACTAAAGCTTTGTGGGTTTCATCCCCACCCCAGTTTTACTTTCTTTTTGGAAGGTTTTTGGGTAACCAAATCTATGTGTCATTGTTGTGAATGCTTTTAAGTTCCATGCTTTCTATATGCAAAAGGATAAAGTAAACTATATGTTAATACATCTAAAATTGAAAGAAAATTTGGAGTTACTAATTCACCCCTCCCCTCTTAGTAACTTGGTTAATTCCTGAATATTTCCAACAAACATGAGAAATCTCAAGAATCATGAGAAGAAAGGAAAATTTGAGCCAAACTGGTTGGGTCCTTTTGTGGTTACAACTAAGTTTGGCTTAGGAGCATATCAGATAGCTACACCAGAGGGAGATCCTCTCCCTCATCCTATGAATATTATGCATCTGAAGAGGTTCTATACATAAGAATCAACAGTACCTATGTCCAGCAATTTATGATCCTGAAAAAAATTATAAAAATTATAAAAAGGCCTAAAAAAATCCTAAAAATTATAAAATGTCCTGAAAAAATCATCATCCTAGTGAAAACCTAGAAAGTAGGTGCCTTGATGAAAAAAACAAAACAAAACAAAAAAAATAAAATTGAAAAAGGAAAAAAATGCAATAAAAATTTCATCCTATGGTGAAAACCTGGAAACATGCACCTTGGATAAGTACAATGGTGAAAACCTCTTATCGGTGCCATGTGTAGTTCACCTAGATCCATCACCTATCAGGATACTTTCTCATGTCCATCATTTCATTCCCCTCCTATGTCTGTGTGGGAGGCTAACCAAGTTCACCTTCCATCTCACTCACTTTGCACATACTCACCTATGTAGTTGACCCAATTCTCTTGAGCTCCATTACAATTGGTAACACTCTTTCAAACTCACTGACCACATGCACCCTATTAAAAACATATGGAGACTAATTACCCTTGTTGTCATTTGATCTATTGTTTTTTCCTTGACACTTATAAACAACCTTGAATCAATCATCATTGGCCCTTCAGGATACATCTTTCCTAAAGAAGACTCATCCAATCCTAAATCTAAGTATCAAATTTTTTTTGGGCAAGACCTATGGACTAAATGACCACTTGGTCATGAGGCCTTCTTTTTGTTTTATCTTTTTGTGTTCAATCACACGTACTTTGGATGACCTAGATCTTCATATCTTGTTTTGTTTAGATAGGTTTTGGGGTTGATTCACAACTTTTTATGGTATGATGTGTCTTTTTCTTTGAATGTATGGTCTACACATCTGAATCATGTTATCCTTCTTTATCTAGCATGTGGTACATGATTCCTATGCAACATCAAAATAGGATATGCTCTCCCATGTTGACACAATGACAGTCTGCATTTAGGATCATTTTGCATTGGAGGCCTTCTTTTATTCACTTCCTCTACCCTCACCCTTCCTTTCGAGAAAATTGTCAAAATTTATTTTTTGTTCAATTTTCTCAAGAGGGCACATCCTCTTCCCAACATCGCTTAGGCACAACTCTTGGGGCATCTTTTTTTCTTCTTTGATGTGATGCCGATCTCGACACCGCATCAAAGAGGGGCAAAATGTAGACACCTAAAATTGTCCATTCGCATTCTAATATAAATTTTTATTAATATTTTCCCTTAACACTATAGTTGATTTTTATTAATTAACTATATTTGTATATTCTTCTATTTATTTAATTAAATTCATTTTAATTAAATAAATTCATTTTCCTTTTGCATTCTAATATTAATTTTTATTAATATTCATCGTTAACATTATGGCTGATTTTAATTAATTGACTATATTTTTATATTCCTCTATTTATTTAATTAAATTAAATTTAATTAAATAAAGTCATTTTTCCTTTGTATTTAAATTTTATTTGAATACTTTAATATATTAAATTTAATTTAATATATTATCCCTCCATTTTCCTTTATAAAATAAATCTTATTTATTTTATTCCTCCACTAGCATAAAAATTCTTCTAAAGTGTGTTTAAATTAAATTCATTTTAATTTAGCCAATTTTCCCCTTTTTCTAAATTTACCTATTTCTAATATTCCTCTAATCTTGATTAAAAGGTGGATTACCTCTAAACATGTGCACAATCACCTTTTCCAAGGTGGCCACCCCTCCATCTTTTTTCTCCACCAATTATTTCCAAATCCCTTTTTCCCTCTCAAATGAAGTTTGACTTTTGCCACTTCATCTTTTTACCTCTTAATCCTATCCACTCATTTCTTTTGCCTCTTAATCCTATCCACCCATTCCATTTTTCTTCTTCATCTTTTCCAAACCCTACCTAACCTTTAATCCTAGCCACTCATTCTTTTGCTTCTTAATCTCCACCACCTATTTCTTTTTATTTTCTATAAAAGAAGGCCTCTCTCTTATTTGTAGGCTACTAAGAGTATTGTAAGCACAATAATTCTAAACATTCTAAGAATTCGAAGCATTCTAGCAATCTAGTATTGTAGCATTTCAATTTCTTAGCATAGTTTATTTGCATTTTCATTCTTAGTTTAAATTTCCATTCTTGCATCATAGATTAATTTTGATTGCATAGCATAGTTTTAATCTTGCATTCTCATTCATAGTTAGTTTTTATTTAATTTCTTATTCAAAAATTCAAAATATATTGCATCATTTTGTTTGTGCACTATCTTTTTCATAGATCTTGCACTTGTATATCATTGTGAGATTTGGGGCAAGTTTCTCATACTTGTCTCCAAAACCCTCATATTTAATTTTATAGTTTTGCATTTAAATTGCATTTCATTTGTGTTGGGAGAGCATACTCAAGAATAATATTGAAGAGAAAATCAAACAAGGTTATTGGGTACCCTTGTTTTAGCTCATTGAGGTTGTAGTGAGATTTACTTATTTTGTTGCATTTACTAACATCTAATGTGATTGTTTGGTGTTTTAGTGTTTTGTATTTGTAGCAAATAGGTGTACATTTTCATTGCATATAGATTGTTGTGAAAAGGAGAGATCAGTATGGACAAAGATCATGATATATACATACATACATACATACATACATACATACATACATATATATACACACACACACACATATATATATGTATATGTATATATATATATGTACATATGTGTATATATATATATATATATATATATATATATATATATATATATATATATATATATATATATATATATATATATATATATATATATATATATATATATATATATATATATATATATATATATATATATATATATATATATATGTAGATGTATGTATATATATGTATATATATGTATACATATAAATACATACATATATATAATATATATATACATTATATATATGTATGTATATATATGTATATATATATACATATATTTATATACATATATATACATATATATCTATATATACATATATATACATATATATATATATATATATACATATATATACATATATATACATATATACATTAATATATATAGATATATATGTGTGTGTATGTGTGTGTGTGTGTGTGTGTGTGTGTATATTTCTAAGGGAGTGATAAAATGAGAAAGTTAGGTAGAGAGTATTTTTTACTGAGAATAGAAGGAATCAGAGAGGTGAAAAGATCAAATTCATAGAGGAGAGTCTGCACATGTAATGTTGTTATGTAACATAGTGATTAAACATATTAAAAATCAAGCTAGGGAGAGCTTACCGAGCTACAAGATTTACCTATATAGTTGTGGAATATATGTTTGGTATGTGTTTGGCATATTTCATATTGCTTGTGTTTCATTAAATGTCAAAGGGAGAGATTGATGAACTACAACTGATTGAATATGTGAATGACTTGAAGATCAGTGATTAGATCATCGAGTTACTGAATTGATATGTAAGATGACTAAATTAGTAATATGTTTTCATTGGTGTCAACTAGTTTTGATAGTACTTATCATGTAAGTTACAAACATATAAATATCTGTAGAAGGGAGAAAAGAGATGAAGAACATAAATATCTACATGAGGAAGATGCATATCACAAATGAAGATAAGGAATACTTTGGGTAACTTATTGATGAGTATATGACCTTATGTTATTGATTTTATTATGTGGCATTTATATATGATGAAGAAGAAAGAAAAAATATTCAAAGCACTGTCATCGATAAATGAAGCACTTTAGTATACTGATGTAGGGGCATTCTAGGATACTTGACAATTCTGCATGGAGGTGTGTACCTTGGCCATTGTTACCCTATTGCAGCCTTGCACGATGATCTTGGTCATTGAAGAAAGCTTGGTCACTAAAGGAACTTGCTAATCTCTGGTGCATAGTGAAATTGTTACTTGACAATGCTTGTGATGCTTAGTTGACATTGGTGCTCGGTGATGCTTGGCTAGCTTGGTTATTTCACTATTTCTCGATAGTCCAGGTTTACCGACTAGATTTCTGTGTGATTTTTTTGGCTGAGTTGGTAAATTTATTGTTTGTATCTTTTTTTGGATTCTCCTATTTAGATCCAAAGGAAAACATGTTGTATTAAATGTTTGTAAGGCATTTATGAGTTGACTTGTATTGCATTTAATATTTGTTGGGGGGAGTTAAGGGTTTCATCCAGCTGACTTATGGTTGATGATTAGTATTTAAGGGAGGTTAGGGTATTTGTTTGCAAAAAGGAGGAGAAGGGGGATGGATATCATCATGATCATCTAGATTAGAATAATGACATCAGATCTAGGAAGCTGGAGTTGGTGAATTTGAGGAAAAGATCTTGTATCATCTTGTATATTAGAATAGTATTCTAGTAGTTGTTGTAGTAGAGCTAGTGGTTTGCACACTTGGAGACAAAGAGATTTCTTAGAGGCTTGTGAGTTCAAGTTTAGATCTACCTTAGGTTTCCATCATCTTCTTATTGTCTTCAAAGTTGGACTAGCTGAGATTGTATTAGATCTTATTGGATCTTGTAGAATTATTTCTAATTTTAATTGGCCCTAACCTAGAAGGCCTTATAGCTAGGCATGTTAATGAAAATTAGAGTTAAACAATTACCTTGTTGTTGAGTTGTTGAGTATTTTGTTGTGTTGTTCTAAAGCTACAAAGTTTGGACTATCCTTAATTAGATCCACCATCCCTTGGCTACATCAGGTGGTATTAGAGGAGGGTGATCTTGTGGAGAAGAGGTTGACCTAGCAAGGTTGATCTTGGGAAGTTGATCTGGTTGGTAAAGTGATCATATGATCTTTATTGTAGATCTAGAGACACTGACTTGTGGAATCTTTCCCTAGCTGTTCATGTGCAAGGTGGTAGGTTGATCTGACTTGCATACAACTTTGAGATTTCCATAAGGTGACTGTTGTATGGTTTCTTGTAGAGGGTTTCTCTTATCTTTAAGGATGCCTCTGAGAAGATTGGACCCTAGAGTAATTGAGGATCTTTGTGATACTATGGAAACTAGGATTACAGAGAAGGTGAAATCAGATTTCAAATCTGAGATAGAACTGATGAAGAATGACAAGGTCACCAAGATCATGAGGGTTATTGCTGGTGTACCTTGGAATGTTGGTACTGAAGATGGGTATGAAGAAGATGTTGATGAATTTGAAGCTACTAGATCTATTGGTGATGACCAGAGGGACAAATCTAGTGAAGATAGAACTACTCAGTTACATAGATCTATATCTTTGTTGACTAGTAGTTACCGAATGGAAGTCTCTAACTTCTCTCGTACTTTGAAACCTGAGAACTTGATTGATTGGATCAGTGAAATTGAAGATTTCTTTGAGCTGGAATAAATTGAAGATCCTCTTAGAGTGAGGTTGGCACAAACAAAGTTGAAAGGACATGATGTTCTTTGGTGGAAATAATTACAAAGAGAAAGATAAGATGAAGGTGAACTGAAGATCAATTGGTGGAGGTTGATGGTGACTAAGTTGAAAGCTAAGCTCATACCTATTGACTATGAGCTTGACTTGTTTAAGAAATTATAGAATCTAAAGCAAAAGGATTTGTCTGTTGAATATTATATAGAGGATATCTAAAAACTTACTATTCATTCTAGACACTGAGAGATTGGTAAGGAAAAGGTAGCTCAGTATGTGAATGGTTTGAGATTCAATATTCAGGATGAGCTTGGTATGCTGAAGATTGATTCTATTGAAGATGCTTATTAGTATGCTTTGAAGGAAGAATATAAGTTGAAGATGAAACAACTTGGTAACTCCCGAGGAAAGGAAAAGGCTGATCACTCAGTGAAGGATAAACCGACTGATGTAGAAGATGAACTGAAACCTGTGGAACCTAAGAAAAAGGTAGGTAGAGTTATCTTTAAAGGAACTTTCTATAATTGTGGAGAGGAATGACACTATTATTTTGAGTGTACATAGAATAAGGTTAACTGACAAACTACTGTGGTGACCAAGAACATTCAGAATGAACCTGAATATGAGAACTTGCTTCTTTGAAGAACATTGCTTGATACAAAGGATGAACCTTTTCAAAGGAGTAACTTATTTAAGACTTGATGCAAGTCTAGAGGTAAACTCTATGATATTATTGTTGATAGTGGTAGTACTGATAACCTTGTTGCTGAGGACATGGTTCAAGAACTTGGTTTGAATAGAATGAAACATCCATGACCTTATAGGATTGGTTGGTTGCCAGATGTTAATGCTTTGGAGGTAAGGGAACAATGCTTCGTTTATGTTCAGATTGGCTAGTATAAGGATCTTGTTCTTTGTGACATTGTGGACATGAATAGTTGTCATATATTACTTGGTAGACCTTGGCAATTTGATTGCAGAGCTATGTATGATTGTGTTAAGAATGTGTTTAATGTCGAGAAGGATGATAGGAAGTTTTCACTGATGCCTTTGATGGATACAATGCTTGGTAGGAGAAGCCTGAGTATTGGTAGCCAAGTTAAGATTGTGTATCTAGAGAGAAAAAATGATCAGTTTGGAGAACCGACTTGTGCATTGACAAGAAAAGACTTGAAGAGAGAGAGAAAGCTAAAGTGGAAGATTATGCAATCTGAAAACATGGAGGACTTTTATGTGAAGAACTAGTTTGGGATTTATCTATTGAATCCTAGAAGATGTTCTTCTCACATATGAACATCTTTTTGAACCTGGTGTGTTTGATGTAGGGACATTCTAGGATACTTGACAATTTTGTATGGAGGTGTGTATCTTGGCTGTTGTTACTTGGTTGCAACCTTGACCGACGGTTTCAGTCATTGAAGAAATCTTGGTCGCTAAAGGAACTCGATAATCTCTCACACTCGGTGAAAGTGTTACATGGAAATTCCTATGGTGCTCAGTTGACACTAGTGCTCGATGATACTTGGCTTGCTTGGTTATTTCACTATTGTTTGGTAGTCTTTTTTTTTTTATTAGAGTTCTGTGTGATTTGTTGGGCTGACTTGGTGCATTTATTATTTGTATCTTTTTTTGGATTCTCCTATGTAGATCTGGAGGCTGACATGTTTTATTAAATGTTTGTAACGCATTTATGAGCTAAATTTTATTGTATTTAATATTTGTTGGGGGGAGTTAAGGGTTTCATCCATTTGACTTGTGGCTGATGATTAGTATTTAAGGGATGTTAGGGTAGTTGTATGAAAAAAAGAGGAGAAGGGGGATGAACATCATCATGATCATCTAGATTAGAAGAATGACATCAGATCTAGGAAGCTGGAGTTGGTGAAGTTGTGGAAAAGATCTTGTATGATCCTATAGATCAGAATAATTTTCTGATAGTTGTTGTAGCAGAGCTAGTGGTTTGCACACTTGGAGATAAGGAGATTAGATGGAGGCTTGCGAGCTCAAGTTTAGATCTACCTTAGGGTTTCCATTATCTTTTGATTGTCTTTAGAGTTGGACTAGCTGATATTGTATTGGATCTTCTTGGATCTTGCAGAATTGTTTTTTATTGTAATTGGCCCTAACCCGGAAGGCCTTATAGGCAAGCATGTTAATGAAAATCAAAGTTAAACAATTACCTTCTTGTTGAGTTGTTGAGTATTCTCCTGTGTTGTTATGAAGATGCAAGGTTTGGACTATCCTTAATTGGATCCACCATCCCTTGGTTACATCATATACACTGAGCTAGTGTACTGTATACCAAGCGATAGTATCAACTAAGGTTGTTTTCACCAATACATTTCTTTGTTAACCGAGTATGGATGAAAGAATTAAATGTTTAGTTTAGTGGAATGAAATTGATGAGTTGGAATGTGTATGATTTCAAGGTTGAAGATAAATTTTGTTATGAGATCCATGGCTAACAAAATTCAAAGAAAATATAAAGAATAGAATTGAAACAAGTTATTGACACATCTGTCGAGGAAGGTATAAGTGAAAAAATCTGATGGATGAAAAGAAAATGGTTTACTTTTCTATATAAGAGATATTGGTTTCATTTTTGAAATTATGTCAGAAGAAAGAATACTGTAGAGATTTTACGTGAACATAGCTTCATGCATGCTTGATCAGACTAGTTGAAGGAGAACCCAAATGCAAAGTTAACCGAGTGTTAGAGAGCTATTACCAAGTGATAGTAAGTTATTGAAAGTTAAAGAACTAAATTGAAATATTGATTAAAGGATTTGAATGGGCTTAGAATAGATCTAAACATTTTCAAAATCAAGTTGTATTGTAATTAGATCAGCTACTATTTCAATTTAACCATTGTTATAGATAAAATCTCTTAACCAAGTGGACTTAACCATCTTATGTTATGCCCCATGTCATTTATTGAATATACATTATTATCCTATCAACCCCATAGTGAATTCTAGATGTTGGATGATAACTATTAGTCTTAAATCCTCTAACAAGGTCACACCTTATAGTGTGTTTTGTTACCTTTAACAGGGTTAGCTCTTCACCAAGCTCACTTCAGAAGAGTTAAAATTATTTTGGGTTACCAGTCCCAGGTGGTTTTTCCCTTAGAAGGTTTTCCACGTTAAATCATTGTGCTATGTTTTTTTGTGATGAATTTATTTTAATCATTCTTTACATATTGCATATTTTAATTGGTCGATAATCACAATAAGTTATTTGACTGATAATCAGTAAAGACATAGACAATATAGTATTTTATGTTACCGAGCTATAGAATTATTTGAAATTATTTTAAGAAGTTTCATAATTGTGATTGGGACTATAGGATAACTGATCTAACTGATTCAATCCCCCTCTCAGTTATTCTAACACTTTTATGATCCTTTGTCTTTCTTGAAGAGACATAATTGGTAAGATATCATCAATTGTTTTATTTCTTATGTTTTCATATTCTGAATGAGCTAACTATTTCCTAATTTCTAATTTACTGTAAAGGTATTTGGGAATTCTTACTTCAATTTCCAATAGATTTTTCTTAAAGACAAGAAAATATTCAATAACAATATCTATTTACTGTTAACAGATTTCCATCTTCGATAGATTTTTTTGTATAGACTTCAAGTCTAGTTTCCAGAAGATTTGTGGATTCTTTTGAGCCATTTTTTCTTCCTCTTTTTTATCTATCTTATCTTCCTTTTTATTATTCTTTACCTCTACCTCTTTTACCTTAGGAATAACCTTCTTACTTGTCCTTGTGGACCTAATGGGATAAACTATAGGTAACACATCTTGTTTTTCCACCTCATGAGGGGTTGATAAGTCAATAAAATCCACAATAGTAGCTGCAATCTCTTCTATCCCCAAGGAAGTGGGTGCATTTGTGGTAAAGCTAGGGGATGCCTCTATCTTATTCTTGATATCTATCAACTGTTCTTTTGTGATGCCCACCATCGTAGTGATGTCTTCAACAATTTTACTGATTTTCGTTTTCCTTGTCACTTTTTCTTGTTCTTCTCTAAATTTTATGTACTTTTCCCTATGTGTTCTGCATCTTTCTTTTGTGGTGTGTTTTTCTATTGCTAATACATGTTCTACTTTCATAGTTAGAACTTTAGCACTTACTTCATATCCCATAGGATATCACCACTTGGTTCTTGGCTCTACTACCTCAAAGAAGACACAATCAATTTCAACCATGAAAAAAGTGTTGGAAAATGTAATTGAAGTAATTGTTGTGTTGTCATTGATGTCAAATCTTAACTGATAAGACTATTGCTACTTAGGAAGGTACTATATCTATTTGAGTGTTGCTAAGGGGATAGGCAAGGTTGGTAACAATAGCACCTAAGGAAAGGTTGAGTTATCTTGATACTACAAAGAGTACTTGACTATGTTGTACAATGATGAGATAATGTATTGTTTATCTTAGTAAGATTGAAGACTAAACTAGTAGGCTTGACCAAGCAAAAATGGAGAAATCATGTTCAAGCCAAGTAATGTTAGTGTCGACCGAGTCAATATATGCTGATAAAAATTCTAGTGTCGACTGAACATTAGTTAATTGATGAGGAAGATAGTTTAAGCTGAGGAAATATTTTTACTAATGACCGAGCTTTCTACATGAAGACCAAGTAGTTAATCGAAGTATTGACCGAGTATCAGTATTTTTATATTTGAAGAGAATTCAGATTTGGAGTCGACATTATTGAATTCTTGGATTGTGTACAATGTGTTGACTTTATTTATTGATTGTTTGAAAGCATTAAATGCACTGAAAAATATTTTATTGTAAATCTTTAAGAGATTTGAGATGTTTCTAGAAAAGGAGCCGAAGAACATAAAGTGGGTAGATTCAATGAATCTGACCTAAACCTAAGATCTATGAAGGAGATTGATTAGCAAAAGATGAGTTAACCTAATTGAGGAAGTATTAAGGGAATCTAGCCATTAGGTTTGTGTGTGCATGGGTGAACAAAGGATGTTGGAAGATTAGTAGATGTTATTGATTGTATAAGAAAAAAAGGTTGAAGGAGAAGTGTGGTGATTGCTTGAAGAAAAGTTCTAAGCAGATCAGAGATGGAAATGGAAAAGTTTCAATGTCAGTAAACCAACATTAGTGTACAAAATTAGCTGCTACTTTCTAACCATTGTAATAGTCAAAATCCTTTTAATAGAGGTTGACTTAAGAGTCATATGTTTAAATCCTTTGAACAAGGTTGCATTCTAATGGAATGTATGTAAGTCCTATAACAAGGCTCACTTCTAATAGATTGATTGAAATCCTTTAATCGGGTCACACCTAATAGTGTGTATTGTAACCTTTGACAAGGTTAGCTTTTAACTAAGCTCACTTCAGAAGACTGAAAATAATAGTAGCATGTTACAAAGTAGGTTTTTCCAGATTGGGTTTCCACTATAAATCCTAGTGTCAATACTTGTGTGAATGTTTTGGTTTAGAAATTTCTATGTTTTATAAGTTAGGTACAACTAGGTAGTGGACTACAATGTTATATATTACTATTATTGAATCAGTGATGACAGAGTTAGTTTTGGTTGTTAGATTTGATTTAAGGAAAAATTTTTGAAGTTTGTTTTATACATCTGGACCTGAGAACAACTGATTAACCCCCCCTCGTTGTTGTTCTAAATCATATTAACAATTGGTATCAGAGTTGTGTTTCTTATTATTGATGTTTATAGAAATCAAGTTTAAAGGATCTTGAAACAAATGATAAGGATGTATAAGAAGGAGGTACCGAAGCTAAATAAGAAAAATTTCCTTACATGGAAAAGGTTGATGAAGTTGCATCTAGCCGGTATTGGTGATTCTACAAAGTACTACATTGAGAATGAATATGTCTCACCTGTTGCACCTTTGAATGCTGAAGAAATGAGAGCTAAGCAAGAACATAATCAGGCAATGCTAGAAATTGCATATGCCCTAAGCTATCTAGAATTTGAGGACATTAAGGATTGCACAAGTGCCAAGGAGATGTGGGACACTCTTGGAAAGATCTATGGTGGTGACATAAATGTACTAAATTCTAAGGCTATGAGTCTCATAGGTAAGTTTGATGAAATGAGAAAGCAAGAAGGTGAGAACATTGCATAATATTGTGGTATAATAAAAGAAGTTGTGAATGCTATTAGAGGAGCAAGTGGGACTATCGAGGATGAAACTATAATTGGTTAAGTAATAAGAATTATGCATCCTATATGTTCTATTAAGATCTTATATATTTAGGAATCTAGATGTAACTCTACAAATGTAATTACTTTGGAAAGTTTTCTTGGCAAGCTGACTGCTTTTGAACTCTCTAACTATGATAGCTTCACTATTGGTAGTATTGGTAATGTTGAATTTTTTTTAAAGTCACAATTAGTTTTGAACAAGCCAAAGAAAGAAAAAGAAAGATGCATCAGTGAAAGTGACAATGACACTTCTGATGAAGAACTTGAAGATCTAGAAGCTCTTGTGGCTAGAAGACTGAGAAGGGGAAAAGGAAAATATAAAGGTAAACTCCCTATTATATGTTTCACATGTAACAAAGTTGGTCATATAGATGATAGATGTCCTGATAGGAATGGCAAATATGAAGAAAGAAAAAGAAAGCACAAAGACAGAAGAGATGATAGAAGCTACCAAAGGCACAAAGACTACAAAGGAAAAGGTAAGAAATCTTGTTACATTGTTGAAGAAGAAAATGACACTGATAGTGATGATTTTGAAATTGAGGTAGTCTATGTTGCAATGAAAGATGAATCTGATCAGGATGAGAAAACTGCATTGATTTCCTATGTGAATAAGAATGAAAAATGGCTTATTGATAGTGGTTGTTCACATCACATGACTGGTGACAAGAGTAAGTTTGAGAACTTACATCATTATAGAGATAAAAGTGTAAAATTTGGTAATGATGCACCATGTCCTATTAGAGGAAAAGGTTTGATTAAACTAACTGATAAGATCTCTTATGAAAATGCATATTGGGTTGAAGGTCTAAATTATAATCTACTAAGTGTTGCATAGCTCAACAACACTGGTTACCAAGTGGAATTTCATCACAAGAAAGCTAAAATATTTGATGTTACTGGTGAACTAATTGGAAGTGGAGAATAGACTAGAGGTAATTTTTCTATCTTGACCTATCTGAAGGAGCATGTATGGTTGCACAACTTGATGAAATTTGGTTATGGCATAAGAGGCTATGTCATGTTAACTTTTATAATCTAGTAGAAATAATTAAGAAGAAGAAACTAAGAGGTCTACCTAGATTGAAGAAACTCGAGAATGTGATGTGCAAGGAATGCCAGTTAGGAAAAATGACAAAGTCAAGTTTTAAGAGAAAATCTTTTACTTATGATAACATTTTAGATTTGGTTCATATTGACCTTTGTGGACCTATGGGTGTACAAAGTTACTATGGTGCTAGATACTTTATCTTGTTGGTTGATGATCATACTAGGATGATGCATGTAATGTTTCTAAAAGAAAAATATGACACTTTTCAATTCTTTAAGTGGTATTTGGCTAAGGTTGAGAAGGAGACAGGTAGGAGCCTGAAATGTTTTATATTTGAATGAGGTGGAGAATTTACATCAAATGAATTCAATCTATTTTGCAATGAAAGAGGGATCAAAAGATAGATGTCTGCACCTAGGACACCTCCACATAATGGTATAGCAGAGAAAAGAAATAGATCTATCTTGGATTGTGCATGGACATTGTTGATTGAAAATAATGTGGCACAAAAATGCTAGAAAGAAGCTATAAGTACAACTATCTACACTCTTAACCAGGTACAAATCAAGAAAGGTACAAATCTGACACCCTATGAATTATGGTATGGGCATGCACCGAGTGTTAAATACTTTAGAATCTTTGGAAGAAAGTGGTACATATTAAAAGATAATAGGAATGAAAAGTTTGATGCTAAAGTGATGAGGCTATATTCCTAGGGTATTCCATGAAAAGTAAAGCTTATAAGTGTTTGAAATCTAACACTAACAAAATTGTGGAAAGTGTGAATGTCAAAGTTGATGAGTATGTAGAAAGAAATGAAGTTGATAGAAAAAGAGAACCAGAAGATTATAGATCTTTTGTGTATATTGAAGAAGAAGAAGAGGCAAGTAATAGACTTGCACCTGATGTCGAGTCTCACGTAAGAAATTCCGAGTGACAAGAAGAGGTTGTCAAGCATTCAGAAACTAAATCTGAAAATCTTTTTGAGGAACTTGATGAAATATAGGAGAGAAGAGTTGAACCTATTTTGGAAAAATATGTAAAAAGACATCACAAGCATGAATAGATAATTGGAGACAAACATACTGGAATTATGACCAGAAGTAAGACAAAGGATCCAACATGTTTACTATGTGAATTTGAACCTAAGTCAACTAGAGAGGCATTAGAAAATGAAGACTGGATACAAGAAATGAATGAAGAAATAGAACAGATAGAGAAGAATGATACTTGGACTTTGGTGCCGAGACCCAAAAACAAAAATGTTATAGGAACAAAGTGGGTGTTCCGGAATAAGTTGAATGAAAAATGTAAAATAACTAGGAACAATGCTAGGCTCGTATGCAAAGGCTATGCACAAGAAGGAATAGATTATGGGGAGACATTTGCCCATGTAGCTAGATTGGAAGGAGTAAGAACTTTTCTTGCATATGCTGCTTATAAAGATTTCAAGGTTTATCAAATGGATGTCAAGTCTACATTCTTAAATGGTATACTAGAAGAAGAAGTTTACATAGAACAACCAGAAGGTTTTATTGATCCAAGCAGAAGACAAAATGTTGGAGCTCTAAATTTTGGGCAAAATTTGGAGTCCTATATAGTGATAAAACCCTAAAAAATGGCCTCTTAAACTCCATGCCCAATAATTAATGATGGAGTGCATAAAATGGGATAAAATATTACATTAATTTTCAATTAAAAAGTTGAGATATTATGGAAGGAAGCTCTATGACAAGAACAATCAAAATTCTATGATCAAAGCCTTCAGAAAATGTTGTAATTTCAATCTGTTGCAAATATGATGTCAATAGAGGCATAAGATGGTTGAATTTTAAAAATATGAAAAAGACCCAGTTCGGGAAATGAAATTTCCTATGTCCAATAAAAGTCTTATCTTTCCACAAGGTGTTTTGGTTTTTCAACCAAGCCCAAATCCGAAAGTTAGGTAGTTATTTTTTAGTTAGTTTATCATTTTTTCAAAACAATTTGTAATAAGGGTGTCCCTAAAGAGGTGTGAAAGCCACTGAAACATGTATATATACATAATGTAAAATGTAAAGAGAGACAATACAATACAAGATATATTTTCATAGGATATAATTCGATCAAAACTACAATATGAACTCTAATGTACTATTTTTTTCAACATTAATAAAGAAAAGTGCTCTTCTTTTTTATTTGTGGTTATAAGTTATATGTTTTCAATTAGTCTTTCAGATTACTATATGAACTAGGGTATCCTACTCTATTTTTCTATTTGATGCATTCATTTATGACTAATTTTTACCATTTGAATAATGGTAGCATGGTCTGAGAACCTGCTACTGTTTCCTTTCGGGCTCTTAAGTTGGGTTTAAAACCATAAGACCTATTGTATAAGTTGTTTTAAATTTTGTTTCAATTGAAGATTGTAGGGTGATGGTCTCACTTTGCAGGAGTGCGTTACCTTAAAACCATCTTTGATTATATGTAGGATTGAAAGTTTTATGACTCTATAGCCCAAGTATTTAGAAGGCACTGATCTAACTATAATTTGGAAATTGTCATTTGGTTCATACTTTGTGGTTTGTACATTATATAATAATTATTTCAAAAATATTACTTTTGAGTCCTTAGTTTAATCCACTTTAGTCAAGATTTATAGAATAGAGATTATTAGAGGATTTGTTTCTTTCCTCCAAGGATAATTCACCACCTTGGGAGGAACTTTGTCTATTTATGTACGCAGTTGTGCAACATAGAGAATTTGATAGTTTAAAGTGAATTTAGGCCTACCAGCCTTGGCTTGATTAGGCCAGAATTACAGAGGTATTAGTGTGTACTTGTTAGTTGGCGAAAAGTGATTCATCATTTTTGGGCACCAACAAATTGGCAACTCTACTGGGAATGCTATCAGTGAAAGACATTTGTAGAATATTTGGTTAGAGTTGTGAGACTCTACTAGAAACATAACTCATAATTAGTTATATGATTTTATCCTTCTTATGAAGAAGGTGGTGACTCTATTGAACAAAGAATTTCAGTCAGTGACTCTACTGAGGGAGAAAACTCAAAAGGAGATAGGAAGATAGCCTAGAAGGGATGATAAATTTTCCTTTTAAGGAAATTTTCAAAAGGTTTTTGATTCCCATTGATACCATGCCTTTAGATCTTAGAAGGATTCAATGTAGTTCTAATGAATTGTTTTCACAAATTTCACAGAGGGTTCCTAAATTTTATGGAGACTATGAAGAACCAGCTCTTGATCATTTGGATGCGTTTCATATATTCCTTGATAATTATGAGATCCGTACACAAGATGATGCCATGAAGTTGTTTCCATGGTCACTAAAGAATAATGCAAGGGAAAAATATGAATCATTACCTACACAATGCATTTCATCATGGATGCAGTTTGAACAATGGTTCCTTGATGCATTCCATGACAGGGATGAATCATGTATGTCTCCCTTGGATGCATTTATTACTTTAGAATGATATGATAATGAAAATGTGGTGAGTTTGTTTATGAGAATGATTGATATCTTTGGTAAAATACCTTCTGACGTCAAGCTAAGTTTTTTTAAAAAAATATAGTTTAGGAGTAACTCATGAATAGGTAGAGATTCTTCTTAAAATTGTGTATGAAGATGTCCTGGAAGAAAATGATAAAGTTAAAAAAGAGGCACAAGAACCTAATGATATCTAGATTCAAATCAACAAGAGAATTCAAATCAGGATGAGGAAGAATTTATACATGATGAGATGTGTATGGAAACATTTATCAATGACCATGATGATGAGGAAGAAAACCTTCTCAATACAAGATAAATTTCAGCTTTATTGGACATAGAATACCAAAGACACACTGAGAAGAATGGTCCAATTTTTTTCTCAATCCACCATGGTAAGGAGGTAGATGGATCATCCCATATTCAAGAGAAATCAAATTGTGGAGATGAAATAGAACTGCATGAACAAGAGGAAGTTTCAGGAGATAATGTTAATGAAGATGTTAGTCTTGTTGATGAAAAACTTGATGATCCAAATGAAATTTCTCATGAATGTATGTCTGAATTCTCCATGTTCCTGAATCCATTGTTTGAAGAGGAAGTAGATGAAGATATGTTTGATTTCTTCATGTTATCGAATCCATTGTTTGAAGAGGATCCTTTATGAAATGGAATCCATCAACATCATAATGAAGATAATAGTCCTAATTTTAAATTTGATGAAACTCATGAAGTGCATTCAGAAGGTGAGATATCTTGGAGTTCATCCTTTGAGCTAGAGGTACACCAAACATATGAAGATGAGATGGAATCAGCTAGACATGATGAAGAGAATGTGTTGAAGCATAGTTCTAAAATTTTTAGAAATGTCCTAGCTGATCAAACTCTTAGTGAGAGAGAGTTTGTATTTCTTGAAGATAAGCTATTCTCAAAGCCTTTTGGTGAGGAGAAAAAATATCCAAAATATATACATGAGATAGATTGTGAACAAGAAGGTATCCAAAAAAAGAAGACTAACCTAGAGGTTTGTATGATTAACCAAAATCTTCTATTCAGCAAGGATTACAACGGACCTGATGATTTGTCAAGGGCTAAATATGGATTGGATGCCAAAGATCATATTAATGAAGTGGTGAGAATTTTCTATAAGGATGACATGTGTAATGCAGGAAGGTTAAAAGTGTTACGTGATCAAAATCAAGTGTTTGATAGAGGAAAAGATCAATGTTCAATTTTGGGGGGCCTTGGGCCACCCAATTTTACTTCGCATTAGATTAGTATGGATACTTGGTTTGCTTCTCCAGAGATAGCTAGAATCTCACTTTGCTCACATGGAGCATACATCCCCAGAAAGAGCCTATTGGAGCTCTAAATTTTGGGCAAAATTTGGAGTCCTATATAGTGATAAAACCCTAAAAAATAGCCTCTTAAACTCCATGCCCAATAATTAATGATGGAGTAAATGAAATGGGATAAAATATCATTAATTTTCAATTAAAAAGTTGAGATATTACGGAAGGAAGCTCTGTGACAAGAACAATCAAAATTTTATGATCAAAGCCTTAAAAAAATGTTGGAATTTCGACCTGCTGCAAAGATGATGTCAACACAGGCATAAGATGGTCGAATTTTAAAAATATAAAAAAGACCCAGTTTATAAAATCAAATTTCCTATCTCTAATAAAAATCTTAGCTTTCCACAAGATATTTTTGTTTTTCAACCAAGCCCAAATCTGAAAGTTAGGTAGTTATTTTTTAGTTAGTTTATCATTTTTTCAAAACAATTTGTAATAAGGGTGTGCCTTTTCACCCTAAAGAGGTGTGAAAGACACTCAAAAATGTATATATACATAATATAAAATGTAAAGAGAGACAATACAATACAAGATATATTTTCATAGGATATAATTTGATCAAAACTACAATATGAACTCTAATGTACTATTTTTTTCAACATTAATAAAGATAAGTGCTCTTCTTTTTTATTTGTGGTTATAAGTTATATGTTTTCAATTAGTCTTTCAGATTACTGTATGAACTAGGGTATCCTACTATGTTTTTCTATTTGATGCATTCATTTATAACTAATTTGTACAATTTGAATAATGGTAGCATGGTCTGAGAACTTGTTACTATTTCCTTTTGAGCTCTTAAGTTGGATTAAAAACCATAGGACCTATTGTATAAGTTGTTTTAAATTTTATTTCAATAGAAGCTTGTAGGGTGATGGTCTCGCTTTACAAGAGTGAGTTACCTTAAAACCATCTCTGATTATATGTAGGATTGAAAGTTTTATGACTCTATAGCCCAAGAATTTAGAAGGCACTGATCTAACTATAATTTGGAAATTGTCATTTGGTTCATACTTTGTGGTTTGTACATTATATAATCATTATTTCAAAAATATTACCTTTGAGTCCTTAGATTAATCCACTTTAGTCAAGATTTATAGAATAGAGATTATTAGAGGATTTTTTTCTTTCCTCCAAGGATCATTCACCACCTTGGGATGAACTTTGTTTATTTATGTACGCAGTTGTGCAACATAGAGAATTTGATAGTTTAAAGTGAATTTAGGCCTACCAGCCTTGGCTTGATTAAGCTAGAATTACAGAGGTATTAGTGTGTACCTGTTAGTTGGCCAAAAGTGATCCATCACTTTTGGGCACCAACAACTAGATTGGAAGTAGTAAGAACTCTGCTTGCATATGCTGCTTATAAATATTTCAAGGTTTATCAAATGGATGTCAAGTCTGCATTCTTAAATGGTATACTAGAAGAAGAAGTTTACATAGAATAGCCAGAAGGTTTTATTGATCCAAAAAAAAGACACATGGTAAGAAAACTAAAAAGAGCACTATATGGATTAAAACAAGCTCCCAGAGTATGGTATGAGAGATTGCATAACTACTTGATACAGATTGGATTTTCAAGAACAAATGACACAAGCAATCTATACATGAAAGATGAAGAAGGTAAAGGTATCCTGTTGGCAAAAAATTTTGTGGATGATATTATTTTTGGTGGACAAGATGCTTTGTGTAAAAGATTTTCAAATGAAATGCAAACTAAATTTTAAATGAGAATGTTTGGTGAGATCAAATTCTTTGTTGTTTTACAAGTATATCAGATGAAGAAAGGAATTTTCATTACACAGTCTAAGTATGTTAATGAAATACTAAAATTTTTTGAGATAGAAGATTCTAGACTAGTGAGTACTCCTATGGCTACTGGACAAAAGTTATCTAAGAATGATGATGCTGTAGAGGTAAACCAGACTTTATATAGATCCATGAGTAGAAAATTGTAGTATGTTGTACATAGTAGACCAGATATTGCATTAACCATTGGGATTATGGCAAGATTCTCTACTAATCCTAAGGAAACACACATGATGGTTGTAAAAAGAATTATGAGATACTTGAAAGGGACTGCTGACTATGGGCTATATTACAAGAAGGATGAAATATTTGAACTAAAAGTATATATAGATGTTGATTGGGTAGGAAATGTAGATGAAAAAAAGAGTACTATTTGTGGAGCTTTCTTTCTTGGACAAAGATTAGTGTCCTAGATGAGAAAGAAACAAAATTTCATTTCCCAATCTACTACTAAAGCTGAGTATGTTGCTACTACAGTAAACTGTTCAAATTTGGTATGGATAAAACAATTTTTGGTAGGCATGAAAGAAGAAATCATTGAACCTGTTGTTATTTTTTGTGATAACACAAGTGCTATCAACATTTTTAAGAATCCAGTAATGCATACTAAGACCAAGCACATAGCAATCAAGTATCACTACTTGAGAGAATTGGTACAAGATAAAGAAGTCCGAATGGAATATGTGAATACAAAGGAATAATTAGCAGACATATTCACTAAAGCTTTAACTAAAGAAGCACATGAGTATTTGAGAAGTCAGTTAGGGGTTCTTCCCCTAATTGAGGTTGCCTAGTTAAGATAGGAGCACTACATCAAATATGCTATAGCAGAATATCTGACAAATTGATGCAGAAGATTCAATCATAAGTAAGACAAGGATTCAGTCATAAGTAAGATGACAAAGGGAGAAACATTGAGCTGCACAAATAATATCTACATCTGATGGATGTATGTTTTAGTTGCTTCTTTGACATTTTTGTCAATGAGGGAGATGAACTAAGATGATATAATAACACATGACATAGAAAGGAAAAGTAAGGAGATGATGAACTGAAATGAAGGATCAGGATAGAGGGAGATATTCATAGAAGTGAGGCTTATAGATTCTAAATTAGAATGAAGCTAAGGATATTAATTTTTTTTTTCTAATGGACAGATAAGTTTTTGGATTGGTTTGTAATCCATGTGTTATTAAGGTGATATCATATGGTGTTTCCATCAATGCCAAAGAGGGAGATTGTTGGAAACTGTAATTGAAGCAATTGTTGTGTTGTCATTGATGTCAAATCTTAACTGATAAGAATATTGCTACTTAGGAAGGTACTATATCTATTTGAGTGTTGCTAAGGGGATAGGCAAGGTTGGTAACAATAGCACCTAAGGAAAGGTTGAGTTATCTTGATACTACAAAGTGTACTTGACTATGTTGTACAATGATGAGACAATGTATTGTTTATCTTAGTAAGATTGAAGACTAAACTGGTAGGCTTGACCGAGAAAAAATGGAGAAATCATGTTCAAACCAAGTAATGTTACTGTCGACCGATTTAGTATATGCCAAGAAAAATTCTAGTGTCAACTGAACATCACTTAATTGTCGAGCAAGACAGTTTAAGCCGAGGAAACATTTTTAGTAATGATCGAGCTTTCTACATGAAGACTGAGTAGTTGATCGCACTATTGACTGAGCATTAGTATTTTTATATTTGAAGAGAATTCAGATTTGGAGGTGACATTGTTGAATTCTTGGATTATGTAAAATGTGTTGACTTTATTTATTGATTGTTTGAAAGCATTAAATGCATTGACAAACATTTTATTGTAAATCATTAAGAGATTTGAGATGTTTCTAGAAAAGGAGTTGAAGAACATAAAGTGGGTAGATCCAATGAATCTGACCTAACCCTAAGATCTATGAAGGACATTGAGCGAAAAAAGATGAGTTAACCTAATTGAGGAAGTATTAAGGGAATCTAAGCATTAGGTATGTGTGTGCATGGTTGAATAGAGGATGCTGGAAGATCAATAGATGTTATTGACTGTATAAGAAGAAAAGGATGAAGGAGAAGTGTGGTGATTGCTTGAAGAAAAGTTATGAGTAGATCAGAGATGGAAATGGAAAAGTTTCAAAGTCAGTAAACTAGCATTATTGTATGAAACTGGATCTGATATTTGCAAAGTGAGTTGTATATTTTTTAGATCAATACTGTGGCTACTCTCTAACCACTGTAATAGTCAAAATACTTTTAATAGAGGTTGACCTAACAGTCATATGTTTAAATCCTTTGAACAAGGTTGCATTATAATGGAATGTATGTAAGTCCTATAACAAGGCTCACTTCTAATAGAGTGATTGAAATCTTTTAACCAGGTCACACCTAACAGTGTGTATTGTAACCTTTGATAGGGTTCGCTTTTAACCAAGCTCACTTCAGAAGAGTGAAAATAATAGTAGCATGTTACAAAGTGGTTTTTCCCAGATTGGGTTTCCACTGTAAATTCTAGTGTCAATAATTGTGTGAATGTTTTGGTTTAGACATTTCTATGTTTTACAAGTTAGATATAGCTAGGTAGTGGATGACAATATTATATTTTTCTATTATTGAATCAGTGATGACTGAGTTCATTTTGGTTGTTAGATCTGATTTAAGGAAAAGTTTTTGAAGTTTGTTTTATACATCTGGACCTGAGAACAACTAATTCACCGCCTACTGTTGTTCTAAATCATATTAACAAAAATATGGTGTCTTAATAATTTTCTACCAAAATATTAGGGATTTTGTATCTGATGAAGGGTGCTCCCCTTAATACCACAAACACATAACAAAAATAGAGAAACAATAACAATATTCAAAAACCAAAAATGGGCTTCTTATTATCTCCACAAATGTGGAATTAGAAACTTTCAAAATTACAATATGCAAAGCCACATGGGCATTCCCTTATAATATTCTATAGGAGAAAGAATCAAATCAATACCCACATCTACTACCTAGAACTGTCCCCAAATTGCCTAAGACAACACTACAACATACCTTATATAGGCAATTTTGTTAGAAAGTAAAGTCCACCAAGATAACTAAGAGGGGGGGGTGAATCAGTTATCAAAAAATGATAAATTTTATCATCTTCAATAGCATTTAACCATTTAAGTAATGTAATTACTAACCATACAAAGATATTCATACACAATGACACAATAAGACAAGATATGTTGACTAGGGAACCTCTTGATCAAAGACTAAACCTCGGTGCGAATGATGCCCATAAAAGATGCACTAATATGAATATTCCTTGTGAGAGGATGGAATCTGCTAGGAGTCTTATGAAATACATTCAGTACATATAAATCCCGATTACGAGATTTTGAATCCTTGTTAAAAGATTCTAACCCTATTAAGAGTTATGGAAGATAGAAGGACCCACTACCCAAATAGCTTCAGGGTAAGATCACTAAATGCACTATCTAAATAACCTTGATATTATTTAGTAAAATAATATGAAATATGTTACCTCCTTATTGTGCCAAACTACACTCACTACTACACCAGATTTCAATTCCAAATCTCTATACTTCGCATGTCTTCCTTCACAATTTTGCTTTCACAACCTCTTAGGCTCTTTTCTTCATTTCATGCTTACATTCGCATGCAACCAAAACCATGCTCACAATTCTTTCATATTTCACTCCATAAAATAAGGAAAACACATTCCTTCCTTTATACCACACTCAAATAATTACAAATGAGTGGGCACACAAATACAAAATAAAAGTTTCCATACACTACATCAAAATTACACAAAACTGTTAGCCACCAAATGCAATAACTCTTCACTCATGGGACCCGAAAGTTTGTGCTATGAACCACATCACCATAAATGTGTCTCAAACTTCCCTTTAACTACACAAAACTATATTCCATCCCAATTAGGAGATATCATCTGATTTCCACAAACTGCTACTCAAGAACACTGCCTGAATACTGCTTCTACCAAAATGATCATGATTTCCATGAATCAATGAATTACTATCTATGCTCTTAACCAAAGACAAATAACATATCAAAGAGTATAACCTCAACATCACATAGCTCCAACTACAATATCCCATGTGCGCTAATCAAAACACTGTCTGCTTCTCTGCTAGTCTCTAGAAGATCATTGTGTTGACATTAATGACAATCATAGTGATGAATGCAACAAAAATTGCTACAGAATGACTGCCAACATCCATCATTCATTCCTAACAATCTCCCCCATTCACATTGATGGCAACATAGATGAAAAATATCCAATGTTCCAAAAATCTAATACTGTTGCACTACTGCACTAATACTCTGAAAGTTCTTGAAATCTTCTTCATCAATCAAATCTTGCTTTGTTATCCTATTAAGTTCTCTCCAATAGATGTTATATATTATTTTTCATGTATACTTCTCCCCCATTGACATCAATGACAAAAATTTCATCACTATGTCAACAACAACTCAATGTCCAAAGACACTATTTTAGAAAATACATTCACAAGAGTCCTCATGACTCAGCTTAGATACACATAACCCCCCATAGAGGAAGTACCAACATCTAATCCAAAAAAAAAATAGGGCTCATATACAACTGGATGGATGCAATGAACTACATCATTACTCAAAAGTAGGCTGGGGCATAACCCCAAGCATACCTCTCAAATACTCAAATCTATCCTTAGGAAAAGGCTTTGTAAATATGTTTGCTATCTGTTCCTTTTTGCTTATGTACTCCAGTCTAACTTCTTTCTTAGCAACTTTCTCTCTTACAACATGATACTTGATCTCTATATGCTTAGTTTTATAATGCAATACAGGATTCTTAGACATACTAACTATGCTGGTGTTTTCACAATGTATGACAAGAGGTTCAACAAATTTAATTCCAATATCCTTCAGCATCTGCTTCATCCAAATTATCTAGTTACAATTGTTTGTTGCTGCTACATATTCTTCTTCTATTGTACTTTGTGAAATACATTTTTTCTTCTTTCTCAACCAGGAGACCAATCTTCCTCCAAGAAAAAAGGATCCACCACTGGTGCTTTTCTTATCATCAACACTACCTCCCCAATCAGCATCTATATATGCACACAGGGTGAAATCATCATATTTTCCATACAACAATCCATATTCCATTGTGCCTCTTAAATATCTCAATATTCTCTTTACTACTGCATAATGTGATTCTCTAGGTTTAGCATGAAATCTTGCTACGATTCCAACTAAATGTTGTATATCTAGTCTAGTGTGTGTTAAGTACGACAATCCTCCAATCATGGATCTATATTTCTTTTTCTCAACTGCCAGTGTTTCATCTTTGCTCAATAGTTTGTGTCCTATAACCATAGGTGTTCCAACTGGTTTACAGTTCTCCATTCCAAATCTTTTTAGCAAATCATTCAAGTACTTTTTCTGCTAACAAAGATACCATCATTGTTCTGTGTTATCTGTAATCCCAAAAAGTATAACTTCTCACCAATCATGCTTATTTCAAATTCTATCTTTATTTCATCAGGAAATTTTTCACTAGCTTCATCTTCTCCTCCAAAGATAATGTCATCAACAAAAATAACTATAACTAAGATTCAATTTTCAATTTCTTTTGTGTACAGATTACTATCTGTTGTTCCTTTAGTAAATCCCAATTTCAACAAATATTTATCCAATCTAGCATACCAAGTTCCAGGTGCTTGCTTTAGTCCATATAATGCTTTCTTGAGTTTACATACCATATCTCCTTCTTGAGTCAAAGGAAAATGTTTAGGCTGCTCAATGTAGACTTCTTCTTCCAATTCACCATTTAGAAATACAGACTTCACATCCATCTGATACACTTTGAATTTCTTAAAAGTTACATAAGCCAAAAACATTCTTACTACTTCAAGTCTTGCTACTAGTGCAAAGGTTTCTTCATAGTCAATTCCTTCTTGCTACGAGTATCCTTTACTTACTAATCTTTCTTTGTTTCTTACTACTTCTCCTTGTTCATTCATCTTGTTTCTGAATACCTATTTAGTTCCAATCACATTCTTGTCTTTAGGTCTAGGAACCAATTCCCATGTCTTGTTCTTTTCAATTTGATCTAGTTCTTCTTTCATAGCATTAATCCAATGTTCATCTTCACAAGCTTCATTAGTAGATTTAGGTTCAATTTGAGAAATCAAACATAAATGTACCTTATTTCTAGTCATAACTCCTCTGTCCAAACTTCCAATAACTTGTTTAATAGGATGATGTCTAGATAGATACTTGTTCGGTGTCATAGTCATAGATCTTGCTTCAACTGTAGATTCTTCTCTAGTTTCTTCTTTGGTTTCTTCTGTAGTATGATTCTAATTGAACAATTCACTATCAGTCTCATAGAATAATTTAGTAGTTTCAATGTTAGGCTGAGGATTAGCTTCTTCATTAGATTCATAATTAAGCATTCTTTCCTGAATTTTAAACTTCTCATCAACTTTAACATTTGTGCTCTCAAAAATAGTTTTTGTTCTCTTATTGTAACATCTATATGCTGTGCTCTTCAAAGAATATCCAAGAAAAATACCTTCATCACTTCTAGGATCAAACTTTCCAATATCATCATCTCTCTTTATATAAGATTTGCTTCCAAAAATTCTAAAATAATTAACTGAGGGTGCATGTCCAAACCATAATTCATAAGGTGTCTTATCTATATCTACTCTGATTTGTACTCTGTTCATTGTATATACTGTTGTATTCACTACTTCTCTCCAAAATGTCTTCACCAAGTTATTCTCAAATAACATAGCTCTTGCTGGTTCAATTACTAACCTGTTTCTTCTTTCTGCAATACCATTTTGTTAAGGTGTTCTAGGGGCTGAAAACTATCTCTTAATACCATTCACTTCACAAAAAGTGTTAAACTCTCTAGAAGTAAATTCTCCACCTCTATCAGATCTCAAACATTTAATCTTCATTCCAAATTCATTCTCAACTTTATTCTTAATGATCTTAAACTTATCAAATGCTTCAGATTTTTCTTTTAGAAATGCAATCCACATCATTCTTGTAAAATCATCAACAAGAATCATAAAATACCTTTCTCCATAGAATCCTCTAGTCCTGGTAGGACCACTCAAGTCTGTACGAACAATATCCAACTTCTCTGCCAATGTGAACTTCTTACTAGGAAATGAACTTCAAGTCTTCTTAGCCATCACACATTCTTTGTAAATCATGTTAGTAGGCTTCATAATTTTAGGCAAATCACTTACTCCAAGTGTAGTACGCACTTTCACAATGTTATCAAAGTTTATATGAGAAAACCTTCTATGCCACAACCAACTGTCATCAATTTTAGTAATCAAGCATGTCATCTCAGTAGGATTCAACTAAAATACATTACCTCTGGTTCTAGATCCAGTTCCAATTAGATTTCCATCTTTATCCTTTATCACACAAGTTTTCTCAGTAAACCAAACTTGATATCCCTTATCCACTAACTGTCCAACATTCAAAATATTATGTTTCAATCCATCAACAAAGTAAACATCATCAATAGTAGTCTTTCCATCAAGAGTAATAGATCCCATACCTTTAATCAAATAAGGTGCATTGTTACCAACTCTAACAATTCCTCCATCATAGTGGTTAAAATTTATGAACTTCTTCACATCTCCAGTCATATGATGTGAATGACCACTATCTATAATCCAATCATCTTTCTTTTCAACTTGGGAAACTAATGCTTTTTCTTCTTTAACATTAGATTCAAATTTTTTTTCTTTAATTGCTACAAATCCTATTTCATCATTATTATCAGTATCACTTTCACTCAAAGTTCTTTCTATACTAGCTTCAAGATCTTCATCATTAGCATAGTAAAATTCCTTAGATCTTTTAGGCTTGAAATTATTTATGTACTTCTTAACTCTCTTAGGACATTTAGATAAAAATGACCATATTCTTGACAAGTCCAACATTTAAAATTTTTCTTACCGTCTGGTTCTCTTTTCACAAGAAAGGAAATACCTTCTTCAATCTTCTTATCTTCTTCATTGCTAGATCTGCTGCTACTGGCATAATCTCCACTCACACTGGTACTTCTTGAAAAAGTAGGATGAATACTAAGAGCATTGAATGCTATCTCCATTCTAGGTAAGTCTTCTGATAAGCTTAGGTTCATCTCTACTACTTCCAATCTTCCAAGAAGACTCTCTCTTGTAAAGTTTGTAGTACAAGGTATAACTTGTTCAATCATTTGTGTTGTCTACTTAAATACAGGAGTCGATGTCCTTAGAATTTTCCATATCACTTCATTCTCTATATTTTATCCTCCATAAGATTTTATTCCTGCAATAATTTCTGACATTCTACCAATATAGCTTCTAACAGATTCATCTTCCATCATTCTAATATCTTCAAATGCACATATCCAATTATGTAATCTAGCTCTTTTTGCATGTTTATCACGTTCAAAAGTAGAGTGTAAAGCTTTCCAAATTTTAGTAGATTTCTTAAAACATTTTACCTGACTGTATTCATTCTCTGAAAGTGCTGTCAAGAGTGCTTCTCTTGCAAGTATGTTACACATGAATAAATCTACTTCATCTTTAGAACTTGTTTCAAGACTGTCTTCTTCAATTATAGTTCTTTCATTCTTTGTAATCAACCAATAGCCTGGTCCTAAACACAATAGATGTGTCTTCATCTTTGCCTTCTAACTATCAAAATTTACTCCATCAAACTTAGGGCTTTCTTTTCTGAAATTTGCCATGGATCTCCTTAAGCTGTTAAAATTTCCTTTCAAGGACCTGTCGCTCTGATAACAATTGTTAGAAAGTAAAATCCACCAAGATAACTGAGAGGAGGAGGGGGTGAATTAGTTATCAGATAATTATAACTTTTATCATCTTCAACAACATTTAACCATGTAAGTAATGCAATTACTAAGCATACAAAGATATTTATACACAATGACACAATAACACAATATATGTTGACTAGGGAACCTCTTGATCAAAGAGTAAACCTCGATGGGAATGATGCCCACAAAAGATGCACTAATATGAATATTCCTTGTGAGAGGATGGAATCTATTAGGAGTCTAATGAAATACATTCAGTACATATAAATCCCTGTTAGGAGATTTTGAATCCCTGTTAAAAGATTCTAACCCTGTTAAGAGCTATGGAAGATAGAAGGACCCATTGCCCAAATAGCTTCATGGTAAGATCACTGAACACACTATCTAAATAACCTTGATATTATTCAGTAGAATAATATGAAATATGTTACCTCCTTAATGTGCCAAACTGCACTCACTACTACACTAGATCTCAATTCCAGATCTCTATACTTCACATGTTTTCCTTCACAATTTCACTTTCACAACCTCTTAGGCTCTTTTCTTCACTTCAAGCTTACATTTGCATGCAACCAAAACCATGCTCACACTTCTTTCATATTTCAATCCATAGAATAATGAAATAATATTCCTTCCTTTATACCACACTCAAATAATTACAAATGAGTCGGCACACAAATACAAAATAAAAGTTTCCATATGCTACATCAAAATTAAACAAAACTGTCAGCTTCCAAATGCAATAACTCTTCACTCGTGTGAGCTCAAATTTTGTGCTATGAACCATGTCACCATCAATGTGTCTCAAACTTCCCTTTAATTATGCAAAACTAGATTCCATCTTGATTAGGAGATATCATCCAATTTCCACAAACTGCTACTCAGGAACACTGCCTAAATACTGCTTCTACCAAAATGATCATAACTTCCATGAATCAATGAATTACTATTTTCACTCTTAACCATAGACAAATAACATATCAAAGAGTATAACCTCAACATCACATAGCTCCAAGTACAATATCCCACATGAGCTAATCAAAACATTGTTTGCTTCTCTGCTAGTCTCCAGAAGATCACTATGTTGACATCAATGACAATCATAGTCATGAATGCAACAAAAACTACTACAAAATGCCTGCCAACATCTAAAATTCATTCCTAACAAATTTTCCACTGCCTGGGAAGGTTTTAAAATTTTAGTCAACAAGGCTAACCAAACATAGAATTATTTTATTTTACAATTTATTACATCAAAGTCAGCTCACAATAACTTTTGAAACCCAAACTTAATTTTTGAAGGAGAATCATTTTCTACCATTTTAGGTGACCCAACTTCTGAAGACCATAAGTCATCACCAGTTGACCCGATTGACTATTATAACCCCATTCCAAAAAGGCCACGAAGCACTCTACAAGCTTGAATTGCGCAAGTGCCTATCACCCAAATTTTTGACCTCATTCAGGGCCTCTGAAGCCTTCAAAATGGAGTTGAAAGTTTCTATACCCTACTACCAATACTAAAAATATTCAATATCTGCAAAGCTAGACTTGATTTGTCAATGAAAATTTATTGGTAGGATGATATGACCAAAATGAACCTCCAGGGAAGAAATATGCACATTATGAGATTAGATGACCAACTTAATAAAAATAGCAAGTTTTCATAAATAGCAGCTCTGCACAAGATAGCCCTTATTGAATACAAAAATAGAAATATTTTTGGGTGATGCAAGATTGCTCTTACACCCAAGATGATCCTGCATCAGACACTTGGGGTAATTTGAGAAGTGACCCTATCACAAATTAGTTGTGCAAAGGAAAACCAAGATGGTTAACCTCCTCCTTTGTTAGCCATGATGAATCTTCAATAGGTCATCCTTTCCATTTGACCAAATACTCTTCATATGTCCTATTCCTTGTGCTTCTACCAACATGACTATCTAGTATGTCTTCAATCTCCTTGATATTTGAACTGGTTGCTGGAATCCTCCACTGTGCTACTATAAGCTCATCTTCAACACCTCCTTCATGATACTATGTTAGATCTAAAACATTAAATACTAGTGAAATATTTACCTCAGTAGGAAACTTGACCTCATATACATTTCCTGAATCATGCTTCTTCAGTACCTTATGATGGTTGTTCCCTTTGATTTTCAAAACTTGTAGATTTATACTTTGATGGATAACTATAATGAAAATTTAACTCTATCACCACTCCAAAGTCTACAAGGAAGAGGGCCAATTAACAAGGATCAAGGAGATCCTCCTACACTTTGAGCCTCAATGCTCAGGCGGGTGTACCCTTGACTCACTTTTTCAAAGGAGTCTCTAAACAATATATAACTATACCCTTTACTATCTAATCGAAAGGTTTATCATTTAATTATGTGTGTGTGATTACTGATGATGGATTGCTTCCAGAGAATGGATCAGTGCCTTGTCCCAGGGCAGAGAGTCATTTAACAACCTATATCACCCCAAAACCTTAACTCAAACATATATAGACTCAGAGTAAGTGCTTTGCCTATTACTCCCCTCACTCACATATCAGGACATCAAATCCTTATCTTTCCATGAACTCACTGAACTTACCTTAAAGACTTTAATCCTAACTTATCTAGGAACTCAAAGATAACCCCAAAATACTCTTTGTTTACCATATGCTAACCCACTTTGTGCAATCAACATATATGAGCTCAAGAGCGAAACAAAAAGACATACACCAATATGAGATTGGAATCCAAAATATTCTCACTAAGACTTGTAGAATCAATACATTACCAAATGATAAAATGCACAAAGGAAACAAACCCTAAATCTAGGTTCTCCTTGTTCAAATTTTGACTATCAACAATCTGGGACCAAAACCAAAAGAATTGGAACCCCTGCAAACTCAGAAAGTCTAAAACTTATACCCCCCTAGTCATCTTGGAAATTTGCAACAAGCTACGAATGACTAGGGTTAGGGTTTCAACCACCCAAACTACTAGAAACAATCATGAATTTAATTTAGGGGAGGAAAACATATCCAATCTAGGAAAGAGGAAATCCTGAACTGATCCTTAATTATGAAAGTCCTCTCTGCAAGTACAAATGATCACAAAACTAAGCTCAAAAGGACACCCTGCAACATGCCTTGAGCCACAACTACAACATACATACTCTGCAAATGAGCACTAGACATCCTGGACCACACTACAAATGGCAAACCAATCGCTTCTCACCAAACAGGGTCATTTTTGCATTGAATTCCATAAAAATGGTACCTTCTATCGCTAGAAACTCTCAAAAATTCAAATTTGAATCTCAACGGTTATTTCTTTGACACTTGCAGAGAAATGATGGCCAAAATTTAAACCTTTACCAACTTTAAAACGCAGCCATCCAATCAATCTCACTTTGCGAGCTTTATGACTTTCCTCAAAAGTGGTCCCAATCAAACTTAGTGAATTAAGAACCTTTTCCAATTCATGAAACACTTCACTCCTTCACTAAATAATTTAGTGACTTCCCAACTACTATTTTCCAAATCACCAAACAAACTAGCAAATCACCTTTTTTATGCGTGAACGTGTGAATACATTGAAATTTGTCAGCACCACCAGATCTTTATCCACTCCACCAAACCTCAGACCCCACTTGGGCCCGCTCAATGCCACATGTCATCATGCCATTCATGATTCACACCCAGTCACTAACACTAGACCCATGCTCAAATAAGCCTTTACCTTTTGGGAAGATCAGACGGTGGTCGCATGAGTGCAAAGGGGAGGAATATTCCTCATGATCATGCAGCAACCATAGATCTCTTCTGCATTGTCATTCTACCTAAGAAATACCGGGCCCACCATTCTGCGACCACGCGACTATAGAAAAGTAAATTTCCAGCCAAGTCACGAGATGCTAGCCAATAATCACAAGTCATGAAGAGATCATGCAACAAAAACAGTTGCCAGGTCATGAGATACCAACTGCTTAACCGCCAGAATCAGGAGACCAATAGATAACGGCTAGTCGCCAGGTCACTAAATGAAGAACGTAACCACTAGAATTTGAATAGCACAAAGAACTGGGACCACGCGAAGAGGTGGCAAGTGGTCACATGATCGCATGTCAAAAAAGTCAAACATGTGGCCATGAGACAACCAATCAGAACACACATCTCCACCTCCCTTCTGACACTGGGACCACCACACTTGAAACAAATAGAATCAACGGTAGGTGCATGATCGCAAGGGGAAAGAATATTCCTCATGATCACACACTGACCGTTGATCTCCTTCCTTTGCCACTTGAAGAACCAAGCCCCACCAACCATCACGCTTGCGCACTTAAGGAATGCCAACAAATAGGAAACTGTGAGGTCGAAAACACACAAAGTTTTCACTACGGCGAAGGATCGAAAACACACAGGGTTTTCAACATTGACACAAAGGTAAACAAGGATGTGAAAACATCGAGGGTTTTCATGTAGGCCAAAAAGGTCGCAAACATCATGGATTTTCAAAAACACTGTGGGTTTTTTACACTTAGGCAGATTTTGAAATTTGTTTCCTGCAGACCTTAGAACTTGAATCTCTTTCTGGATTTTGCAATATAGCATGTGTGTTTTGGACTATAGCAAGGTGACACAATGAAGAACATAGGGCAGGACACAATGAAGAACACTTGCAAAGAAATGTGCCATTTTCATAAGATTTTTGCAATGACTGAAAAATGGCCTAACACCTTACATGGCCCAAACTTCTTCATTTTCAACTTGTTATATGTACCAACCAAAAATCGCTCCTTCCACAAATGAACCATGACTTCATCTCCAACCTAAAATTCCTTATGCCTCCTTTTCTCATCTACCTTAGCCTTATACTACACATTCATCTTGGTAATATGCTTCCTCACCTCCTCATGGATGTTCTTCAAATGTTCTAAAAAATCCTTAGCTTCAACACTACTTATTTCTTCTTTATCTATCTTTCTCAACTCCGATGCATTTCTTGGACTACTCCCATATACAATCTATGGATGATGTGATGAACTCAACTTCAAATCTATCTTCAACTCTTCAATTTTTGCTAGTGTCATTCTGTGTGCTACCTTATTTGGGAAACTGGCTCCTGGAATCAAGTCCATCTGATGACTGATCTTTCTTACTAGTGGTAATCCATCAGGCACATTATCAAATACAATATCCTGAAACTCATTCAATAATTTTGCAACATCGACAAGTACATATTCTACTTCCTCTTTCCCAACCTTTGGAATTAAGGTAAAACACATATGCTCATGCCTCCTACCATCTAAGAAATTTCCTCTATCAACAAAAGTTATTCTTGCATTACCACGTACCTTTTCTTCTATTTACTTCAATGGTTTTAGCTTATGTCGCACTCCATCCTTTGTCAAGGAATAGGTATTCACATGACCATCATGTACAACACACATGTCAAACTACCACAACCAACCCAACAACATGTGACATGCATCCATAGGTATGATATTACATAGTACCTCATCATGGTACCTACCAATCTTGAATTTTACTAGGCACTCTTCACTGACCATGACCTTGTGGTCATTCGGCACCCAAGCAACCTGATATGGATGTGGATGTTTCTACCTCTTGAGCTTCAAATTTGTCACCATCTCTTCTAACACCAAATTGTCAGTGCTTACACTATCAATAATCACATCGCATCATTTACCCTCACACTTGCATCTAGTGTGAAATAGACTCCTCCTTTGTTCAGGTTCATTCTCACCACTTAGCAGGATTCTTTTGTTAATCAACATTCCTCCTCTTTCACCATGTTCAAAATTTGATGATCTGACATCTTCATCTACATGTGCAACTCTAGCCTAGCCTTCCTTCCTCCTATCTATCCTTCCTTGGCATTGAGGGCATTCAAATGCCCTATGAACTTCTTCTCCATAGTGAAAACATGTTCCATAGAAGCCTCCTCTTCTTAAACCTTGTCCTCTTCCTCTTCCTCTCTGATCTCTATTATTCTGATCATAGAAATGATTCAAATTATCTCCTCTCCAATTCTAACTATTATTGGCCTCATCCTACTTTTTCAGATCTTCATTTTGATCTCTATATGACCATCCACCAGATCTTCCATCACGACCTCTTCCACTTTGTCTACTCTCAAACTTCTTGTTTAGCTTTTCCTCTACTTTTAGGGCAAGCTGGTATGCCTCTTCAATACTATTCATTCAAACTAGATTGAATTCTTCCTGAATGCTTGGCCTTAACCCATTAAGGTAATGGGAAAATTTCTCCTTATCAGCTTCTACATGGCCTGTTCTGATGAGGATGTGATAGAAATCCTCTATGTACTCCTTAATAGATCATCTCGCTTGCTTCAAACTTTGCATTTTCTTCAGTAGGTCAAGCTCATAATCAATAGGAATGAACTGCTATTTCAATTTATCTACCATTTGATCCCATCTTGTGATTTTATCTTTCCCTCTTATATTTCACTCGAATTGAATCTCTTTGCACCAAATCTTTGCATGACCTTTCAGTCTGGCCTTCACAAATTTGATCCTATCAGGATCCTTAATATCTTCATACTCAATATATTCTTCACATTCATTGATCCAGTTGATTAGCTCCTCTATGTTAAAATTTCCTAAAAATGCAAGAACCTCAATCTTAGGTCTTTTTTCAATCTTGGAAATGGCCCGAAAAAGTCTTTCTTCCTCTTGGTTCACAACTTCGACTTCTCCTTCTTGATCTTCTTCTTCGGCTTCATCCTCACTTTCATCTCTAACATTAAGATTCATACCTCTATGAATATCTTCTTGCAATGCTCTCACTTGTCTTTGGAGTGCTCTAACCTTCGGTGTTACAACACCAACTCTTCCACCACATTCCCTTCATGGAGGCATTTTTGTGGTTCTCACTGAAACCCTAACCATGGTCCTAATGCAAACTGCCTCATAGTCACTTATCTATTTACATAGAAACCCTAACCCATGGTCCTGGTGCAAACTACCTCACAATAAAAAATTTGTTTACACACTTAGGAACTCCTACTCTGATACCACTTGATGAAGGGTGCTCCTCTTAATACCACAAACACATAACAGAAACAAAGAAACAACAACAATATGCAAGAACCAAAAATGGGCTTCTTATTATCTCCACAAATGTGGAATTACAAACTTTTAGAATTACAATATGCAAAGCCACATGGGAATTCCCTTACTATATTGTATAGGACAAAGCCTTGAATCAATACCTAGATCTACTACCCAAAACTATCCCCAAACTACCTAAGACAACACGATAGCCTTCCTTATATAGGCAATTTTCCACTGCTTGGGAAGGTTCCAAAATTTTAGCCAACAAGGCCAACCAAACTTAGAATTATTTTATTTTACAATTTATTACATCAAAGTTGGCTCAAAATAAATTTTGAAACCCAAACAAAAATTTTGAAGGAAAATCATTTTTCGCCATTTCAGGTGACCCAACTTCCGAAGACCATAAGTCATCACCAGTTGACCAGATTGACTATTATAACCCCATTCTGGAAAGGCCACAAAGCACTCTATAGGCTTGACTCACACAAGAAACTATCACCTAAATTTTTGACCTCATCTGGGGTCTCTAAAGCCTTTAAATCTGAGTTCAAAGTTTCTATACCCTACTGCCAATACTGAAAATCCTTAATATCTATAAAGATAGACTTGATCTATCAATGAAACTTTACTGCCAGGCTGATATGACCAAAATGAATCTCTAGGGAAGAAATCAGAACATTTTGAGATCAGATGACCAACTTACTAAAAAAAACAAGTTTCCATAAATAGTAGCTCTGCATAAGATAGCCCTTATTGAATACAAAAATAGAAATATTTTTGGGTGATGCAAGATTTCTCTTACACCTAGGATGCTCCTACATTAGTGTCTTTATTTCATCTATCTCTACATTATCTTAATCATCCCAAAAAATTCTCCATCTATCCAATCCTTTTGTCTCCTTCTTTAGTACTCTGAGATTTGGAGTCTAGTGGGTTCATTGAATGTCCATGCATTAATATGCATGCTGAGAAAGTTGTGGATTATGTGAATGTACATATGAATCAGTAATGAACCTAACCTAAATTCCTTAGATTCATCCTTCTTTATATATTTTACATTCTCAATGAATTGTTGAGCTAGAATTTCATAAAGATTATACTTATTGTTCTATTTTACCATTTTGTATGCCATCATTATAAGTCCAGCTGATACAAAATTAAGTCTAGAATTATAAAACAACTTGTAGCCTATCAACATTTCTACCAATCTAAAATCTTTTAAATAAACATCATTTATTTTCATTTCCCTCTTATCCCATTTAGAGTGTGTTATGGTTTTAGCTTCTTTTCTTAGGTTCTTCTCACCAATAGGTAGGGTTCCTTCATTGCCAAGGCCTATGATATCATGGATCAACTTAGCACATATCTTAATAGGTTGATCACCTATCCATAAAAACTAAACATGAACTCTTCTTAGAATGATTTTGAACCAATCAACTTTCGAGAACTCTGTGTGTCAGGTTAACTTGAGTATTGAAAGATCTTTTAGGTGTTTAAATTCTTTTTCCAAGGACCCATTTACTTCTAACATACTATTTAACTAATAGAATATGTTAACCTCCCCAATAATCTCATAATTTTAGTTTATGTATTCCCTAATATCCTCTATGTGTAACACACCTATTTCGGTTTGAGAAAATGCTCCCTTTGGATCATCCTCACAAGGTTTTTAAGGATGTCATTTGAATTTATACCTAGGTCTATCTAAAACATCATATATTACTATTACATCCATGATTTTTTTGAAATATTAGGTCTAAATACCTTAAATTCTTGAATCATATGATTTACTTCACATGGACATGAAATCATTTTGCAAGATCACTGCTTTGCTCTCACACAAATTTTTTCCTTTGTCGCTAATCAATGAAAGGTGTGAAAGAGAAGTAATTCATGTCTTTTATTCATTGTAAGTTGAGTGAGTGTATTAAACATGGGTAGATCAACTTCGCATGCCTTCCAGTTGATGAAAAACTCATGAACATAAAAGAAGAATGTTCAAATACTGCGATCTTATCCAGAGATGCCATGGTCTGTTTACATTTCAGACCTAATCTCACATGAGCTTACTCCACAAATATAGGGGCTAGATATTTTTAGATTATTTCATCCAATGCTCCCCATAAGGCCATGTGTCCTTTTAGGTTGATTCTTCAAATAACTCATCATGCAAAGACACAACATCATTATTTATCTCTCCCTGAACAACTGCCTTGTTTAAAACCTTTACCTTCCATATCTAACTATAATCCTTGCTCTCTTATATCTTGAAATGATTCTCAAATTAATCCATATACTAATTAAAACTCTTACCACTATCACTAATATTTTTATTTATAACCATAGGAGGTGGTCTTCTTGTTTCACTAGATCTTCTCGATCATCTATTGTTGTCTTCTCCATTATATCTACAAAACTTCACAATGTGACCTAGATTGTTACACTTGTAACAAGTAGGTGGTCTCCTTCTATCTTGATTAGTTTGTAATTTAAAATACCTTGTTGTATGTCCAAAGTTATTGCATTTTTGACATGTGATCTTAGCTATCTGTTCTTGTCTGGTATAATCTTTCTTATACCTAGTTTGATCAGGTTTTCTGCAATCTTCCTTCTTGTGTCCATATTAATAGCAGTTAAAGCAATAGCTAGTAAAGGGCTTAGAAATACCTTTACTTATTCAATATCATTTCATGTGTCCAAATTTATTGCATCTAAAACATCTACCTATGAAAGGTCTAAATTGTTATCTAGATTCTCCATGATTAGGTCTTTCCTCAGGAGTGGATCTTGTTAGGAATAGTCCCAAGAGATAACTTAGAGGGGGTAGAGGGGTGACCTAGTTATCTAAAAGATTAAATTATTTATCCAATTAAGTATAGAAGAACATTAACCATAAACATAATATGAGAAAACTTAACACAACATAACAATTTTGGTTATGGGGAAAACCAAATATGTAAAAACCCTGGTGGGAATTGACACCCACTAATAATCTGCACTACTATATTATGATCCATGTTAGAACACCTTAAAACCCTATTAGGAGTTGATCTTTACAATGCATTTAGTATAGTGATCTGGTCAGGGGTAGGAACCTATTAGGAGTATTTTACAATTAACACTGTTAGGGGTGAGGACGCACTATTTGAGAACACACTACTCAAAGGGGTGAAGGCTAAAACCTTCTAATTTAATTGATACACACTATATCTAGATCTTGGTGAAATGTGTGTAGACCTACTATTTGGATCAGTTCCAATGAATAACATATACTCTTTACTTGGTCACATAGACCTTCTGTTGATGGCTCAACACTTTGCACTCTCTGCTCTGCTCTTCACATTTTTCTCTGAACCATGTCTTAGCAATCACACATGACTTCCTATAAATACCTTTCCTCCAAATGATATAATCAATTCAGCCTTTTAGAACCATCTTTAAATGATAATAGAGAAACACTACAATTCTCCAATAACACATCAATCAGCTCTACTAAGCATGCAACATAGTTTAGAACTACATAATTCCAAGTGAGTAGATGCCACACTACACATAATCGCCTCTACCAAATTAACTCCAACTTTCTTTTCATGATAAATTTCATCATGTGCTCTTAACCAAACATTCTTAACTCTCTTGTGAACATAAATTCAAGTGCACATACTGAGATGATAGGTGCAACTACTATAGTCATATAAACACTGTTGACTCTTTTGGATAAACTCAAGAAACTACAATTGTGAACTGGAGACTTCATAATTCAACCTGTACTGTATATCTAAATCTGCATCCATGAAGATAACAATATAAATATATCTACAACATAAATATAAAGGTGCAAGGCTCTACTACAATTGTACTACAAATCACATACATAACTCTTCTTGGGACTTGTTAAGAACACTCACTTATATACCCAACTGTATTACTATCTTTACTCTAAATCAACCTCTTCCATGCATGCTACTTACCATATGTTGTCATCAATGAAAAACACATAGTCAACAAACTAGCTTGCTAGAAAATCTCCAAAAATCTCCACCTTTGGCATTGAAGGAATTATATGGAATGAAAAAAACCACCAATCCAGATAATTAATTGTTTTATAAAATTCTCTATTTTTTCAACAAAACTCTCCTAATGATGGACCCTCCATCAACTACTGCAACTCCTCCTTCAATACTAAATGTGCTCCCCCTTACTATATGCCTTCTTTTTTGTTAAGTTTCTTTTCTTTTTTTTCATGACTTCATATATACTCCCCCTTTGACATCAATGGAAAAGGGGGCCAACACATTTAAGCACTGGTACTACTCCTGAGGTAGAGTAGTCAACTCTTCATCAGTTACTAAGGACTGATGCACTCTTGTTATCTTTATTTAGATTTAGGGAAGGGAATTACTCCCAAATTATCCCTGAGATACTCAAAAGTATCCTTAGGTAGAGGCTTTGTGAATATGTCTGTTAGTTGATCTTTTGTAGTCACATAATCCACCATTACTTCTTTCTATGCTAGTTTCTCTCTCAGGAAGTGATACTTTATCTGAATATGTTTTGTCTTTGCATGCATCACAAGGTTCTTTAACATATTGATAGTGCTAGTTTTATCACAATGAATAACAATAGGATAATCAATATAAATACCAAAGTCTTTTATCATCTACTTGATCCACATAATTGTAGATAAATTCAATGCTGCTACAATATACTCTTCTTTTTTTGTTGACTATGAGATACAATTATGCTTTTTACTTTTCCAAGTAACAATGCTATCTCCAAGTAATAAATCTCCTCTAGAGGTTCTCTTTCTATCATCCATGCATCCTGCCCAATCTACATTTGTATATACATGAAGCATTACATTATCTAAATTAGGATACCATAAACCATAGTCTAAGGTTCCATTCAAGTATTTGAATATTATTTTTGCTACCATGAGATAAATTTGCTTAGGTTCTATTGTAAATCTTCCAACGATACCAACTGCATTGGATATGTCTGGTCTTTTTTGAGTAAGATATATAATTTTACCAATCATAGACTTATATAAGGTTATATCTACTTCTGCTGGTGAATCATCTTCTTTTGAGAGCTTATATCCTGTTATCATAGAGATACTTACTGGCTTGCAATCATCCATCTTGAATGTCTTCAAGAACTATTTTACATACTTAGTCTAATTTATGAATATACCTTTGTCAGTCTGATGTACATTCAATCCCAAGAAGTACTTGATAGGTCCAATCATTCTCATTTCAAATTCTCTCTACATTTCCTCAGCAAATTCTGCACTAAGTTTGTCATTACCACCAAAGATAACATCATCAAAAAATATAGCAACTAGCAATAACCCATCAAATTTCTCTCTTAAGAATAAGTTACAATCTTCTTCTCCTTTCTTGAATCCAATTTTAATCAGGAATCCATCAAGTCTTTCATACCATGATCTAGGGGCTTGCTTAAGTCCATAGAGGTCTTTCTTCAATATGCATAGCATATCTAGGTTGTCTAACAAGGTGAATCCTTCAGGTTTCTCTATGTATACTTCTTCCTTAGTTCCAATCATATTCTTATCACTAGGCCCGGGGACCAATTCCCATGTATCATTCTTAATTATCTAATCTAGCTCTTCTTTCATTGCTTCTTGCCAATCTGAATCATTGCATGCATCTTCAACACTTAAGGGTTCAATCTATGATAGTAAACATACCTCTTCATTTTCTATGGAACTCTTTTCTTTTGATCTTGTCATGACTTTACTATTCTAATCTCCAACAATGTCTTACTTTCAATAATATCTAGATGTCAATTTAGGAACTTTAGCAGTGACGCTCTCCTCTGATTTTTGAGATTCTTCTTCACTGGACTCAGGGTCATTGAATAATACATCAATGTTGTCAAACATTTCATCAACAACTATTTCTCTAAGGGTAGATTTAGGTGTTAGGAATAGCCCCAAGAGATAATTGAGAGGGGGGGCGGGGGGGCAAGTGAATCTGTTATCTAAAAGATTCAATTCTTTGTCCAATTAAGTATACTTAAACATGAAGCATAAACATAATAAAAGAACACTTGAAAAAAACACCAATATTTTGGTTACAGTGAAACCCAAATAGGTAAAAACCTCGGTGGGAATTAACACTCACTAATAAATTGCACTAGTGTATAATGATCCTTGTTAGAAGATATTACAACCCTGTTAGGAGTTGATCTTTACAATGCAATAAGTACCATGACTTAGTCAAAGGTCAAACCTTGTTAGGAGTTTTTTAGGATTGATCCTATTAGGGGTGAGGACGCATTGTCTAAGAGCTCACTACTCAAAGGGGTGAATTGTGAGGTAGAATTATTATCTTGATTAGTTCCAATGAACAACACACTCTATCTTCTCTATCACATACACCTATTCTTGATGGCACAACACTTCACACTCTCTTCACTTATCTAATATTTCATTTCATTGCCATACCTCTAGCGATCATAAATGATCGACTATAAGTATCTTTCCTCTAAATGATATAATCAAGTCAGCCTGTTAGAACCATCTTGAGATCATATTGGAGAAATAATAACACTCTCCAATAACATCTTGGTTGTCTCTACTAAGAATACAATACAAACTAGGAGCTATCCAAATCAATAAGTGTAGACACACGCTACACACTATCAACTCTACCAAATTAAATGATACTTTGTCCTTAATATGAATTAAATCATGCACTCTTAACCAAAAATGCTTAACTCCTCTCCAATCACTAATCCAAGTGTGCATAATGAAATAATAGGCACAACTCCTGTACCAATATAATATTTATCAACTCTTCTGGATAAACATAGGAAACTGCAACTGGTAAATAGCAATTGCATAACTTCACTTCCACTGCACATCAAACTCTATGTCCATTAATGTAAAAATACTAACATGTATCCATCACATATCCAAATGTGTGAGGCTCCATGATAACTCTATGAACAATCACTCACAAAACACTGTCAAGAACTCTGTCAGGAACACTATTGACACAAGCTGCTACATAATTGTCTGTAATAAAAATTAACCTTTGCGTCCATGATATGATGCTAATAACATGTCCATGCTACATATACTCAAAGCTTATTGCATAATTATTCCATGCATGCTTACTTACCATATGTTGTCATTAATGACAAAAATATAGTCAGTACTAGCTTGCTGGAAAATCTCCAACAATCTCCCCATTTGACATTGATGGCAACATATGGAATGAAAAGCACCACCAATCCATCTTGAACTTCTTCAATATCTCTTTCACATACTTAGACTGATTAATGAAAATACCTTTCTCTATTTTCTACACATTTAATCCCCAAAAGTATTTGATAGCTCCAATCATGCTCATCTCAAACTCACTCTGCATCTCCTTAGTAAATTATGCATTGAGTTTGTCATTACCCTGAAAGATAATGTCATGAAAAAATATAGCTACAAGTAGTAAAAATTCAGATGTCTCTCTTATAAATAGATTACAATTTGCTACTAATTTCTTGAATCTAATTTTTGTTAGATATCTATCAAGTCTCTCATACCAAGCTCTAGGGGCTTGCTTAAGTCCATAGAGGGCTTTCTTCAATCTGCATACCATATCAGGCTTGTCTGTTAAGGTGAATCATTCTGGCTACTAAATATATACTTCTTCCTTTAACTCTCTATTCAAGAATGCTGACTTAACATCCATCTGATAAACCTTGAATTTTTTGAATGTTGCATAAGCTAGAAACAACTTAATAGCTTCTAATCTTCTCATAGGTGGAATTATGTCTGAACAATCAATACCTTATTTTTGCACAAATCCCTTACATACTAACCTTAATTTATTCCTTAAAATTGTACCATCTTCATTCATCTTGTTTCTAAATATCCTCTTGGTTCCAATTGTATTCTGTTAGGAATAGTCCCAATGGATAATTGAGAGGGGGACAGAGGTGAATTAGTTATCTACAAGTTTCAATTCTTTATCCAATTAAGTATACTTAAACATAAATAATAAACACAATGAAAGAACACTTGAACACAACACCAATATTTTTGTTATGTGGAAACACAAATAGGTAAAAAACCTAGTGGGAATTGACACCCACTAATAATCTACACTAGTCTTTTATGATCCTTGTTAGAAGATCCTTAACCCTGTTAGGTGTTTCTTTATAATATATTTAGTATAGTAGACATAGTCAAGGGTCAGACCCTATTAGGAGTCTTTTAAAATTAACCCTATTAGGGGTGAGGATGCACTGTCTGAGAGCACACTTCTCAAAGTGGTGAAGGCTACAATCTTCTAAATAATAGATACACATTATATCTAGATCTTGGTGAACTTTACTTTGACCTACTATCTGGATCAGTTCCAATGTATAGAAAAAACACTTTACTTCGTCACATAGACCTTCTACTGATGGCTCAACACTTTGTGCACTCTACTCTATTCTTCACAATCAACTCTAAACCATTCCTTAGCAATCACAAATGATCGGCTATAAATATATTTCCACTAAATGATATAATCAAGTCAGCCTCTTAGAACCACCTTAAAATCATATTAGAGAAATCATAACATACTCCAATAATAATTTTGTCAGCTCTAATAAGCACGCAACACATTTTGGGACCTATCCAATATTAATGAATGTAGATGCATGCTACACATTGTCGACTCTACCAAAGTAACTGAAACTTTCTCCTCAATTTGAATTACATCATGTGATCTTAACCAAACATTACTACCTCTTCTCCAAGCACTAATCCAAAGGTGCATACCGAAATGATAGGCGTAATTCCTAAACCAATATAATCTCTATCGACTCTTCTGGATAAACATAGGAAACTGCTACCGGTGAATAGCGACTACATATCTTTACTTCTATTTATCATCAAACTCTGTGTCCATGAATGTAACATCACTAACATGTCTCCATCACATATTCAAATGTGAAAGGCTCCATGATAACTGTACAGAAAATTATTCATAGAACACTGCCTGTAACTCTACCAAGAACATTGTTGATGCAAGCTATTATATAACTGTCTATACTAATAGTTAACCTCTACCTTCATGATATCATGATAATAATATGTCCATGCTTCACATCCTCAAGGATTACTACATTATACCTCCATGCATGCTACTTACCATATGTTGTCATCAATGACAAACATACAGTCAGCACTGGCTTGTTGGCAAATCTCCAACAATCTCCCTCGTTGGCATTGATAGAAACATATGGAATGAAAAAATACACCAATACAAATGAATATTTCTTTTATAACATTCTCTATTTCCTCATCAAAACTCCCCCAAGGAAGAATCCTTCATCTTCTGCAATATTCATCAACATTCTCCATTTCCTTAATTGAACTGCTTCCATAACTAAATACTACTCCCCCTTAGTATATTACTCCTTCTTTTACTTCTGATTTTTATGACTATATATTACTCCCCCTTTGACATCAATGGAAAAGGGTGCCAAATAGTTTAAGAATTGATACTACTCCTGAGGTAGAGTAGTCAACCATCCATCAGTCCCTAAGGACTCATGCTCTTTCTTCTTTCTCCTAAGCAGAATCAGGGAAGGGAATTACTCCCAACTTCTCCCCGAGATACTCAAAAGTATCCTTTGGCAAGGGCTTTGTGAATATGTATGCTAGTTGATCTTTAGTACTCACATAGTCCAACTTAACTTCTTTTTTTACTACTTTCTCTCTTAGGAAGTGATACTTGATCTCAATGTGTTTTGTCTTTGCATGCATCATAGGATTCTTTGACATATTGATAGTGCTAGTGTTATCACAATGTATAACAATAGCATAGTCGATCTAAATTCCAAAATCTTTTATCATTTTCTTAATCCAAAAAAATGTAGAACAATTCAGGGCTGCTGCAACATACTCTGCTTTTGTTGTTGATGAAGAGATACAATTTTATTTCTTGCTTGTCCAAGTGACAAGTCTGTCACCTAGAAACACTGCTCCTCCTGATGTACTCTTTCTATCATCAACGCATCCTACCCAATCTACATTAGTATAGACATGAAGCTCAAAATTTTCTAAATTTTGATATGATAGACCATAATCTATAGTGCCTTGCAAGTATCTAAATATTTTTTTTACTGCCATGAGGTGACTTTTTTAGGTTCTACTACAAATCTTCCAACTATGCTAATTGCATTGGAAATATAAAGTCTAGTTTGCGTAAGATAAATGAGTTTTCCAATCATAGACTTGTGCAATGTTATATCTACTACTAGTGAGTCATCTTATTTTGTAAGCTTGCATCTAGTTATCATAGGTGTCCCTACTAGCTTGCAATCATCCATCTTGAATTTCTTTAATATCTCTTTCACATACTTGGACTGATTAATGAAAATACCTGTCTCTATCTACTACACATTCAATCCCAAAAAGTATTTGATAGGTCCAATCATTCTCATATCAAATTCTCTCTGCATCTCTTTGGAAAATTTAGCACTAAGTTTGTCATTACCTCAAAAGATAATGTCATCAACAAATATAGCTACAAGTAGTAAACCTTCAGATGTCTCTCTTATGAATATATTATAGTCTGCTGCTCATTTTTTGAATCCAATCTTAGTTATGTCATGCCCAAAATTAGGGAAAAACACACACAACAAATTTTTTTTTTTCTAAAGACACTAACTACTAGGTTTCTTACTAAGGTGCACTAAAATATGAGAAACAAAACAACAACCAATACACTTAACCCACAAGGGGATTCGTGGCACGTGTTGGCTTGCCAATATCCCCTATATGTTAGGTGCACTAGTCTGATGAAACCACTAACTAGGGTTAATCATAAAGAAATTACGAGGGAGAAATCCCTAAATTAGAAACTCAAAAAGTAAGATAATAATACTTGATTAAATAATTTAATATTAAAATTCCCTAGTTTAATCTATAATAAATAAATAAAGTGTAACACATAGTTATATAAAACATTAAAATAATATCATAATTATTAATTTAATAATAATTGTTAGGGGTTGTTATCATACCTAGGTCCCACCTAGGGATTATAAAATTAATTACTTCCCCAATAAAAGAATTAATGACCATGAGAAATAGTCGTATGTTAATTTATAAGGGTCAATTAATTCAATAATTTATGTTAACAAATATGCCAATACATTAATAAAAATTCATTAGCACAAACTCAATTAAATAAATAAAAGGACACAATATCAACAAACATAATAAATGATCTTGAAATAAAATATCTAAATAACATCTTATCCCAAAAATCAAATCAAATTCCTAATAATAGGGAACTTGGAAATTTAAAAGACAAAAGTAATTAATATTTAGAAATACAACTTTAAAGAACAAAAGAGGAAATAGGAAAAATCCACACAATAAAATATTCTCTGACTTTTTAGAGATAAATAAACTCAAATAAATAAAATGAGAGATTCCTTATGGCTCCTTGACAAACCCTAACCCTAATTTAACATTAGGGTTTAGGAAAAAATAAAACATGGCCTAAAACCCTAATTTCATTATTGAAGGGTTTTCAGGTTGGGCCAAAGGGCCATGAGAATGAGGAACTCAAAAGTGATTATACAGCCAAGTATACATAGGTGCATATACACACAAGTGTGTATATACCCCTATGTATTCTTGAGTATATACAAAGGGGTTACAACAAAGGAAGGATACTAATCTACCAAGAAACAAAGACATGGACAGAAGGTAAAATCATTGTACTTCTCTATTGCATGCATCTCTGGTTTTTACATTAGGATTAAGTTTGTTCTAAGTTTAGATTGGTAAAACCTTTATTATCATAGAGGTACATTAGGAGGGACTAGTAAATGAATCTATGTGTATATGCCAGTTATACAATAGAGAATTCATCACTGTGATAAAACTAAGATTTAAACTCTGTCGCAGATTCAAAAATAAGTCTGCTAGTTGATGTTTACTGGTGATTAAAATTTGTTAAAGTTGCAAGTCCAAATATATTTTATTTTTCCTTCTAATCTGACATCAATATTATTTTATCACTTTTAATGTTTACTGGTAACTAAATGTCTGTACTAAGTTTGCATTTCTTAATATGAAAATAAGTTCTATTTAAAAACAAATTCTCATACATAAAAGGAAGGACCTGCGTATTTTTTTTTGTTTTCAAAAGGTATCCTTTATTTGCATTCTGGTTAATAAAGTTTCGTTAGCAATAGAATAACCTAGACAAGTTCTTTTTATTTTTATTTAAAAGATATTTCATAGCCAAGTAAAAATTAGCTTTACTAAATAAAAGTTTTTTTTGTACAAAAGAATATCATAGCAATTAGAAATATTTTACTAATTAAAGGATTTTAATAAAAATAATATTTCATAGAAAAATAAATTAACTATATTAAATAATAATCTTTTATTTAAAAGGAACTTATAATAAAAATGTTATTAAAAATAATTTTAAAAAAAGAATATAATAAACAATAAAATATTTAACTTTAAAAAGAAAATCTAAAAAAATAAATATAATAAACAATAAAATATTTACCTTTAAAAAGAAAATCTAAAAGAATAATATAATAAACAATAAAATCTTTACCAAAAAAGAAAATCTAAAAAAAAATCATATAATAAACAATCTAATATGTTACTTTTACTTTCATATTAGAGTTTGCTTTCCAATATATTACATGCGGATTTATTTATTCAATGTAGTTTAAAAAGTGGGGGAAATATATGTTATTATTATATATATATATATATATATATATATATATATATATATATATATATATATATATATATATATATATATATATATATATATATATATATATATATATATATATATATATATATATATATATATATATATATATATATATATATATATATATATATATATATATATATATATATATATATATATATATCTGTGTGTGTGTGTGTGTGTGTGTGTGTGTGTGTGTGATGATCTATACCAATAGAAGGTACATGGTATAATGTTATCCTAATCTGGTGAGAGAACAAATACATTATTATTATGTATATATTCGACCTAATATATATACCATGTACCTTCTATTGGTATAGATCATCACACACACACACACACACACACACACACACACACACATATAAGAATTTTGATCAAATCACAACATTACTCATCTTTTAAAAGGGAACTTACTAATATTAAATCAGTTATTTTTCAATATACAGTTTGCTGCAATAATATAATTGTAGTGTATTAATACACATATATATATTTAGTGATATATATGTTTATTAATATAATTACATGTATTATAACTAAAGGATCGTGAAGTAACATAAATATTTTAGGGAGAAAATTATTTTCCTTCCACACTTTAAAAAACATAGACATTCAATTTCTTTTCTCTTTTTTTTTGAAAAGGTAAAGATGATTAATCTAGCTCTTAGATTCATTTTAATGCTAACATTTAAAAGGAAATAATAAATCTAATCTTTTCAAAGTAAAAGCAGCTAAATTTGTAACATTTATTTCTTTTGATGCATCTCTTAAAATGAAAGAAAATCCTCTTTAAATAGAGTGTTTAAACGAATACATAATAACTTTCCTTGAAAATGAATTGATCTCAATAGATTGAATTACATAAAGAAATGACATCATTTTTTTTGCAAGTAGGAAATCAATCAACAACATAGCACTTCTTTCTTCCAACTTTAATAATCATTACTAACATTTATTTTCTACCTAAAGGAAGGACATTACAACATTCTCATATTCATCATAGTACATGAAATGAGAAATAAATAAGCTAACTAACTATTGCAAGCATTCATATGCTAGGCTCTTTAACATAGCCTTAATAAAAAGACAACTTTCAAAAAGGGGCTCAAAGCCAAGAAAACTCAAATAACATGGAGATGGTCTATCTAAATTCTCTTTTAAATCCTTGAAACTAGCAAGCTATGTCTTGAGAAAATCTGCAAAACAAATAAACAGACCATGGAGGCTCACCTCCCAACCTAGGTCATTTCATGGCCACCCCCGAGCTAGGGGAACAAAGATGGATAATGGATTTTAACATGCATACATCAAGAACATAATTTAAAAAAATAGCAAATAAACATGAACATCAAAATTCCCTTCCCAAGGCAATGCACACAATGGGTCACCTTGGACCCATAGTAGGGGTGAAGGTAGAATCTACCCAAAAAGGAGAATGCCAAAATACAAGAAATAACCAACCTTCAACAAGGCCCAAAATCTTCGCATAACACCTTCACAAGGCCAAAGATACAACCATAAACCCTTCACATTCCACACAAGATCAACTACCTTATGTCCCTCAATAATAACATACACAAGATGGAAACATGGATGCCCATACATCCATGCCTTGTCACCTTCCTCCTTGAGGAAGGACTCTACAGTAGATGAGTAGTCCCAACTTTTGCCCTTCACCCATCAAGGATCTCTTCCCTCCGAAGAGTGAGTTTGGCCTTGCACACCCCCAAGAAAATAAATACAACAAAAGAAATGAAGAGAAACTCACATGCATGGATAGACTAGGAAGCCATTCAAAAGACACATAAAACTAGCATTCATACAACATAAGAAAGTAAATATTCACATAGCCACAAGTATAAGTGTGTTCAAGATGCAAGCTTATGGCAATGAGTTTTCTCCAAATAGTCTCTTCCTTTGCTATGCAACACCAAAATCCTAAAAAAAACAAGACCAAATTCTCAAAATCTCTCAAGTCTAAAAAATTGGAGAGTGGGCAATTGCCCACAAATTTTCCCTCCATCTCCTTAAGAAGACAAACCCTAATCCTTTCAAACAAGAGGGGGAAATTGAAATTCAAAATTCAAAAAGAGGAGTGGGCTTGGCATGCAATTCTAATTTTCGTCACTTTCCAAAAGAGCATCTTTTGGAAGGGCAAAAATAGTCAAAATACAACATAATGGTCAAAATTTGACCCCCGACACATGGCACCACTATGGGGTAGCCTATTTTTAACCTCCACTACCTTAAATGGTCATTAAAAGCTACTCAAAAGACCACTCAAATATTGCATCCGAAAATGAAAGAGATTCCCACTCAAGGCTCCTAAAAATAGAGACCACTCATACACATAAAGCACTTGGGTATACGAACTCACATGATATGTGTCAATTGACACCACAAAAGAATCACATTACAACATAATACACATGGCATGCCAAGTGGACTAAAATAATAAAATAAAAATATACATAATCAATAAATACATTCATGCATCACTATACAACAATTACACATTACAACAAGGTTTATTTCTCCCCTTGGAGACAACCTTGGCTTAACATAATTTTAACAGTTATCCATCTTTGATTTCCCCTAATATATCCATGGTCTTACCTGCATGCTTACAAAATATCAGTAGCTCATGAAATGTCAATAACATATATATATATATATGTAAATAGAATACATCTAAAAATCACATTCTTAACATCATAAATTTCTAGCTGCATTTCATAATAATTCTCATCATTTTCAACATAGCATTTCTAAAGCATATAAAGTCAAGAATAAAATGATACATGCTAGTTCACCTACATAATAATCATGATCATTTATCATAAATTTTCCTAACATGAATGTAACATCAAAGTATCATACTTAAATCAAAGATTCATTGATCACTATGTTCATGACCTAATAAATAGCATGAAAGTAAAAGTCCTATATCATCATCACATAAATTCTTCATGTATAAACATGAAATTATGGCATAATATTCTAAATTAAATAATTCATCAATACCATAAGTCAAGACCTAATAATCCAGCATGAAAATAAGTCCTAAATTATTTGCAAGCTACATTTCAAAGTATTCGCTTTTCTTGCATTATTATAAAATCAAAGCATTCTATGTGAAATCTCCCATTCAACATCAAGATCTAATAATCACTTGTTTTAATTAATACATGTCTCAAAATAAAATAAATTGAAATAGTCCTTTATGTAAGCATTCATATCCAAATAGAAGCATTTCAACATTTAGTAGTGGTACACTCACACCTTCCCTACTGCATTTCCTCTAGAGATTACATACACATGGGAACAATATATATATATATATATATATATATATATATATATATATATATATATATATATATATATATATATATATATATATATATATATATATATATATATATATATATATATATATATATATATATATATATATATATATATATATATTTCACCCTTTTATTATTTAAACTACCTTATTCCAATATAATTTCTATAAAACGTGCACTTGATAGTATTATCACAAGGATTAGTTGAATTCAATTAATCTTATTTTAAACACAAAGCATCCTAGGATTTTGAGTGTATAAGTAACATGAAAAGAGTACATCACAATGGTAATCAAACCTCTATCCTAGGACACAAATAATAATGGAACAACATAAATTTTTAATTACTGAGTCTATTATGCAGAAAGATAATTCAAAGATAGAATTTCTTAAAACATCTGACATGACTTCCAAAGATAAACTCCTGATAAACATAAGGAAAATTTGGGAAAAGAGCATCTCATGATGCCATCGACCATAATGCAGGTAACAATCACTGCATCCACATGAATGACTCATCCCTACTCTAAGGGTCTCCAGAATGTGATTCAAGACCGTATCCTATGTCTCCTAATTCATGCAGAACATCGATACATGCCCCAAAATAATCCTCCTAGCGGATTCTCCCTCACATGGGACCAACATGACCTTACCCTTCGAGAATGATAGTCAAAACCACAGCATTAAGATTTTCTTGCAAAGGGGTAAATGAGGGAGTCACTACAAGTTAGATATCAATCTAGTCTCTCATACCATGCTCTAGGGACTTGCTTAAGTCCATAGAGGGCCTTCTTTAATCTACATACCATATCAGGTTTGTCTGATAAGGTGAATCCTTCTAGCTGCTCAATGTATACTTCTTCTTTCAATTCTCCATTCAAGAATGCCGACTTGACATCCATCTGATAGACTTTGAAGTTTTTGACTATTGCATAAGCTATAAATAACTTAATAGCTTCTAATCTGCTCACATGTGCAAATGTGTCTGAATAATCAATGCCTTCTCCCTGTGCATATCCCTTACATACTAACCTTGCTTTATTTCTTACTACTATACCATCTTCAATCATCATGTTTATGAATATCTATTTTGTTCCAATCACATTCTTATCACTTATTCTTCAGACCAACTCCCAAGTATCATTCTTGATATCTGATCTAGGCCTCTTTCATAGCATCATGCCAATCTGAATCATTACATGCATCTTCAATACTTAAAGGTTCAATCTGAGATAGTAAACATACCACTTCATTGCTTGCTAAATTATTATTTTTTTATCTTGTTGTGACTTTTCTACTCTAATATCCAATGATGTCATCCTTAGAGTGATATCTAGATGTATACTTTGGAGGTTTAGGTTAAACTAACTTATCTACCTTCTGAGTTTCCTCTTCACTTGTTTCAGGGTCATTGAACAATACATTGATACTGTCAAACATTTCTTCAACAACTGTCTCGCTAGTGGAAGGTCTGGGTTCTTCTTCAATCATAGGTGAGTAATCATGATATATTTATTGAACCATAAACTTTTCATCAATCTTAACATGAGCACTTTCAATGATTTTCTTCAATCTCAAGTTAAAACATCTATAAGCTTTACTTTTAGTAGAGTAACCAAGAAAAATAACTTCATCACTTCTTGCATCAAACTTGTATACTACTTCATTCCTCTTGATGTAGCACTTGATTCTAAAGATCCTGAAGTATTTCACTATGGGAACATTACCAAACCATATCTCATGAGGTTTCTTTTCCATGCTAGGCCTTAATTGTATTCTATTGATTGTATAGACTACTGTATCGACCTCATCTCTCCAATAGGTATGTGAAAATTTTCCTTCAATCATGATGTTGCACATTGTATCGAGGATAATCCTATTCCTTCTCTCTACAATCCCATTCTACTAAGGGGTTCTAGGTGCACTCAACTATGTCTTTATGCCATGTTCTTCACAGTATTCATAGAATCTATCAGAGGTGAATTCTCCTCATCTATTTGACCTTAGACATTTTATCTTAAGTCCAAATTTATACTCAACCTTAGCTTTGAATATTTTGAACTTCTCAAATAATTTTAAGTTATCTTTCAAGAATGCAACCTACATCATTCTAGAATAATCATCTACAAAAAAAATGAAACACTTTTCACCATAGTATAATCTTGTTTAAGTTGGTCCACATAGGTCTGTATGAATCAGATCCAGCTTGTTCTCTACTAAATGATGGTTTCTCCTGAATGAATTCCTTGCATACTTTCCCATTACACATTCCCTACATATAGTATCAACTGGATTTTCTATGTAAGGTAGGTCTCTAACTACCTTAACATTACTGATCTTAACTATGTTATCAAAATTGATATGACATAGTCTTCTATGCTTTAGCCAACTATCATCTACTTGAGCAACAAAATAACTTGTTTCTCGATTAAGCTAGAAAAAATTACCTTTATTCTTTGATCTTGATGCAATTATTTATCATTCCTTGTTGTTAGTGATACATTTGTTTCCATTGAACTCCAATCTGTAACCTTTTTCAAGAAACTATCCAACACTTAGTAGGTTATGTTTCAAACTATCAATATAAAGAACATCATCAATACTATTCTTTTTATCTAGGGTGATGACTCCTCTACCAATGATAGGTTTAGGAGTGTTATCTCCAAATCTGACCATGCATCCTTTTTATTTGTCCAAATTAACAAATTTTTCTTTGTCACCTGTCATGTGATGTGAGCCACCACTATCAATGATCCAGTCTCTCCTGATGTCTTCTTGTGAAATTAGTGCTAACTGTTGTGAATTATTTTCATCTTCAAGAGAAATGAATCCAATCTCCTCTTCTCCTAATTCTTCATCTAATACTCCATCTCCAGCAAATTAGCATTCCTTTATATACTTAGGCTTGTAGTTATTCTTGAAATTTTTAACTCTTGTAGGACACTTTGATGCAAAGTGACCAATATTATTACATGAAAAGAATTTGAATGGTAATTGACCTTCATATTTTCCTTTTCCTTTCTTTTCTCTTTTAGCAATAACATTAAAATTATCTAGGGCTTCTTCTTCATCATCATCATCAAAATTACCAGAGGTGTTCAAGGATTTCTTACCATGGACTGAAGCTTTCAAGGCTGTCTCACATTTAGGCTCTGTCTTCAAACTTGATATCTCAAATGCAGTTTTCTTGCTAATTAAGGTCTCTATTTTGAAATTTTCTAAAAAATTGCATAGTCTCATCAAGGATGTTTATCTTGTTCTGATATTCTAGAATCAAGGTAGTCATCACTTTATCCATGTTGTCTTCTTTTGAGATTTCACCACCATTGTTTCTGATTCTAGCAACTACTTCATTGATTTTTTGGTTGCAAGCTCTTATGTTCTCTTCAGGTAGCATCTCCAAAGTATTGTACTTTTTCTTCCATATCTTTTTACATGCATTCTTTTCTTTCTTATCTCCTTCAAACATGTCTTCTAGGTGTCTCCATATCTTGTAGGATGTGTCTACATTCTTTATTTTTGAAAAATCACTATGAGATAGAGAACTGATAAGGGATTATTTTTCTATTGCATTCTAATAGAAAATATCCTTCTTCTTGCTTGTAGCATCATCCTTTGCAAGATCTTCTAGAGAGGGGATCTCAACCTCCTTGATAGCCACTTCAAAAACTTCAAAATCAATGCACTGCAAATGTGTCATCATCTTTTTCATCTAATCAAGATAATTCTCTCTATCAAAATTAGGACTATCTTTTCTAAAGAATTTCTTCTGATCAACCTCGAGCTATTAAAATTTTTCTTTGAGGCACTTGGCTCTGATACCAATTGTTAGGAATAGTCCCAAGAGATAATTGAGAGTTGGGGGGGGGGGGGGGTGAATTAGTTATCTGCAAGTTTCAATTCTTTATCCAATTAAGCATACTTAAACATAAAGCATAAACAAAATGAAAGAACACTTGAAAACAACACCAATATTTTGTTTATGGGTAAACCCAAATAGGTAAAAACCCCAGTGGGAATTGACACCTGCTAATAATCTGCACTAGTATTTTATGATTCTTGTTAGAAGATCCTTAACCCTGTTAGGAGTTGCTTTACAATATATTTAGTACAGTAGACCTAGTCAAGGGTTAGACCCTATTAGGAGCCTTTTATAATTAATCCTGTTAGCTGTGAGGATACACTATCACAGAGCACACTTCTCAAAGTGGTGAAGGCTACAACCTTTTGAATAACAAATGCACACTATATCTAGATCTTGGTGAACTATGTTTTGACCTACTATCTGGAGTAGTTCCAATGTATAGCAAAAATACTTTACCTAGTCACATAGACCTTCTGCTAATGGATTAACACTTCACACACTCTTCTCTACTCTTCACAATCAACTCTGAACCATTCCTTAGAAATCACAAATGACTACCTATAAACATCTTTCCACTAAAGGATATAATCAAGTTGGCCTATTAGAACCACCTTGAAATCATAATAGAGAAATCATAGCATACTCCAATAATAATTCTTTCAGCTCTACTAATTACGCAACACATTCTGGGACCTGTCCAATATTAATGAATATAGACACATGCTACACACTATCAGCTCTACAAAAGTAACTGAAACTTTCTCCTCAAGATAAATTACATCATGAAATCTTAACCAAACTTTACTACCTCTTCTCCAAGAACTAATCCAAGGGTTTATACCAAAATTATAGGCGCAACTCCTAGACCAATATAATCTTTGTCGGCTCTTCTGAATAAATATAGGAAACTGCTACTAGTCAATAGCGACTGCATATCTTCACTTCTACTAATCATCAAACTTTGTGTCCATAAATTTAAAATCACTAACATGTCTCCATAACATATCCAAATGTGCAAGGCTCCATGATAACCGTACAAATAATTATTCATAGAACACTGCCTATAACTCTATCAGGAACACTACTGACACAAGCTGCTATATAACTATCTGTACTAATAGTTAACCTCTACGTCCATGATATCATTCTAATAACATGTCCATGTTTCACATACTCAAGGATTACTACATTAGACCTCCATGTATTCTACTTACCATATGATGTCATCAATGACAAACATACAATCAATATTGGCTTGTTGGAAAATCTCCAACACATTCTAATCTCTAGGTCTTGTGACCAGTTCCCAAGTATCATTCTTAATTACCTGATCTAGTTCTTCTTTCATATCATCATGCCAATCTGAATCATTACATGCATCTTCAACACTTAAAGGTTCAATCTTAGATATTAAACATAGCACTACATTACCTAATGAAATCTTTTCTTTTGATCTTGTTGTGACTTTTCCACTCTGATCTCCAATGATGTCATACTTAGAGTGATATCTAGATGTAAACTTAGGAACTTTAGGTGATACTATCTCATCTGCCTTATTAGTTTCTTCTTCACGTGTTCCAGGGTCATTGAATAATACATCAATACTATCAAACATCTCTTCAACAATTGTATCACTAGTGGAAGGACTGGGATCTTCTTCAATCATAAGTGTATAATCATGATATCTTCTTGAACCATAAACCTTTCATCAATCTTAACATGATCACTTTCAATTATCTTCTTCAATCTCAAATTAAAACATATATAATATTTTCTTTTAGTAGAGTAACCAAGGAAAATACCTTCATCACTTCTTGCACCAAACATGCTTATTTCTTCATCTCTCTTGATGTAACACTTTCTTCCAAAGATTCTAAAGTATTTCGCTATGGAAACATTACCAAACCATAGCTCATAAGGTGTCTTGTCCACTCTAGGCCTCAATTGAATTCTATTGATGGTATAGACTGATGTATTGACTGCATCTCTCCAATAGGTGTGTGCAACTTTTCCTTCAATCATGATGGTGCACACTATAGCTAGGATTATCCTATTCCTTCTCTTTGCAATCCCATTATGCTGAGGGGTTTTAGGTGCACTCAACTATCTCTTTATGCCATGTTCTTCATTGTACTCATAGAATCTGTCAGAGGTGAATTCTCCTCCTCTATCCAATCTTAGACACTTTATCTTTAGTAAAGATTCATTCTCAATCTTAGCTTTGAATATTTTGAACTTATCAAATGCTTATGACTTATCTTTCAAGAATGAAACTCACATCATTCTATAATAATCATCAACAAACAAAATGGAATATCTTTCACCATAGTATGATCTTGTTTGAGGTGGTCCACATAGGTCTATATGAATTAGATCCAACTTGTTCTCTGTTGAATTATACTTGCTTCTGAATGAATTTATCACATGCTCTCCCATCACACATTCCTTGCAAATAGAATCAACTACCTTTTCTATGCCAGGTAGATCTCTTACTACCTTTACATTTCTTATCTTTACTATGTTATTAAAATTGATATGACATAGTCTTTTATGCTATAACCAACTATCATCTACTTTAGCAATAAACCAACTTGCTTCTGAATTAAGCTAAAAAACATTACCTTTAGTATTTTAACCAAATGCAATCATTACACCATCCTTGTTGTTAATGATGTACTTATTGTCCTTGAATTCCAACTGATAACCTTTGTCAAGCAACTACCCAACACTAAGTAGGTTATGCTACAAACCTTCTACATAAATAACATCACCAGTCTTGTTCTTTCCATCCAATGTAATAGCTCCTCTACCAATGATAGGTTTAGGAGTGTTATCTCCAAATCTAACCATGCCACCTTTTTATTTGTCCAAATGAACAAATATGTCTTTATCACCTATCATGTGATGTAAACAACTACTATTTATAATCCAATCTATCCTTATGTCTTCTTGTGAAATCAATGCTAGCTCTTGTTCCTTTTTCTCATCTTCATGATCCATCTCATGAAAATTCTTCTCCATAATAGAAATGAATCCAATTTCATCTTTAATTAAATCATCATCATATACTCCATCTTCAACATAGTAACATTCTTTAGTATTCTTAGGCTTGTAGTTAGTTCTAAATTTCTTAACTCTTGTAGGCCACTTAGATGCAAAGTGACCAATCTTATTGGATGAGAAACATTTGAATGGTATTTGACCTTCATACTTTCCTTTTTCTTTTCTTTCTTTCTTAGTAATCAAATAATTAATATCATCTATCTCTTTATCTTCATCTTCATCATAAAAAATACTAGAACTATTTAAATATTTCTTACCATGGACTGATGCTTTGAAGGTTGTCTCACTTTTAGGCTCTGTCTTCAATCTTGAAATCTCAAAAGCTGAAATTTTTCTAATCAAGGTCTCTCTCTTGAAATTTTTTGTAAGCTTCATGGTCTCATCAAGAATATTGATCTTGTTTTCATACTCTTTTTTAAGAGTAGTCATCAACTTATCCATAATGTCTTCATCTAAGATCTCTCCACCATTGTTTCTGATTCCAGCAACTACTTCATTAATTATTTGGTTGTAAGCTCTGATGTCTTCTTCACGTAGCATCTCTAATGTATTTAATCTTTTCTTTCATTTATTTTTGTGCTAATTCTTTTCATGTGTATCTTTTTCAAACATGTCTTCTAGGTGCTTCCATATCTTGTAGGTTGTGTTCTACTTTCTTTATCTTTGAAAACTCACTATCAGATAAGGTGTTGATAAGGGATTCTTTGGCTAGTTCATTGTGATGGAACAAATCCTTTTCCATTCTAGTAGCATCTTCCTTTGTAGGATCTTCTAGAGAGGGGATCTTAACTTCTTTGATAGCCACTTCACCAACTTTAAAACCAATGCACTGCAAATATGTCACCATTTCATTCTTCCAATCAAGATAGTTCTCTCCATCAAACTTAGGACAATGTTTTCTAAAGTATACCATCTGATCAACCTCAAGCTATTAAAATTTCTCTTTGAGGCACGTGGCTATGATACCAATTGTTAGGAATAGTCCCAAGAGATAACTAAGAGGGGGGGAGTGAATCAATTATCTACAAGATTCAATTCTTTATCCAATTAAGTATACTTAAGCATTAAGAATAAACACAATAAAAGAAAACTTGAACATAACACCAATATTTTGGTTATGGGGAAACCCAAATAGGTAAAAACTATGGTGGGAATTAAACCCACTAATAAACTGCACTACTGTATAATGATCCTTGTTAGAAGATCTTACAACCCTATTAGGAGTTGATTTTTACAATGCAATAAGTATAGTGACTTGGTCAAAGGTCAGACCCTGTTAGGAGTCTTTTAGGATTAACCCTATTAGGGGTGACGATGCACTATCTAAGAGCTCACTCCTCAAAGGGGTGAAGGTTGCAACCTTATGAATAATAGATACACACTATATCTAGATCTTTGTGAACTAGGAGATAGAATTTAGTCTTGATCAGTTCCAATGAATAGCACACTCTATCTTCTCTATCACATAGACCTCTTATTTATGGCACAACACTTCATACTCTCTACACTTCTCTAAGCTTTCATTTCATTTCCATAACTCAAGTGATAAAAAATGACTGGCTATAAGTATCTTTCCTCTAAATGATATAATCAAGTCAACCTATTAGAACCATCTTGAGATCATATTAGAGAAACAATAAAACTCTCCAATAAAATCTTGGTCGACTCTACTAAGCACACAACACAAACTAGGACCTATCCAAATCAATAAGTGTAGATGCATGCTAGACACTGCTATCTCTACCAAATTAACTGATAATTTATCCTCAAGCTGAATTACATCATGCACTCTTAAAAAACCATTCTTATCTCTTTTTAAATCACTAATCAAAGTGTGTATACCGAAATGATAGGTGCAACTCCTATACCAAGAGAATATCTATCACCTCTTCTAGATAAACAAAGGAAACTACAACTAGTGAATAGTGACTGTATAACTTTACTTCTACTACACATCAGACTTTGTGTCCATGAATGTAACAACACTAACATGTCTCCATCACATATCCAAACATGAAAGGCTCCATGATAAATGTACAGAAAATCACTCACAGAACACTTCCTATAACTCTGTGAGGAACACTATTGACACAAGTTGCTACATAACTATCTATACTAACAATAAACCTTTGCATCCATGATATGATGCTGATAACATGTCCATGATACATATACTCAAATCTTACTACATAGTATTCCATGATGCTTACTTACCATATATTTTCATGAATGACAAACATACAATCAACATTGGCTTGCTGGAAAATCTCCAACATTAGGTTCTTCTTCAACCATAGGTGCATAACCATGATACCTTTCTTGAATCATGAAATTTTCATCAATCTTAACATGAGCACTTTCAATGATCTTCTTTAATCTCAAGTTATAACATCTACAAGCTTTTCTTTTAGTGGAGTAACCAAGAAAATTACCTTCATCACGTCTTGCATCAAACTATCCAATTTATTCATCCTTCTTGATGTAGCACTTGCATCCAAAGATTATAAATTATTTCATAAAGGGTACATTCCCAAACCATAGCCCATAAGGTTTCTTGTCTGTGCTTGGCCTCAATTATATTCTATTGATAGTATAGACTGAAGTATTGGCTGCATCTTGCCAGTAGGTGTGTGTGACCTTTCCTTCAATCATGATGGTATGTGTTGTGTCAAGATGATCCTATTCCTTCTTTCTGCAGTTCCATTTTTTTGAGGAGTTCTAGGAGCACTTAGTTATCTTTTTATACCATGTTCTTGATAGTACTCATAAAATCTATCAGAGGCTAATTCTCATCCTCTATTTGATCTTACACATTTAATCTTTAATCTAGACTCATTTTCAACCTTAGCCTTGAATATTTTGAAATTGTCAAAGGCTTATGATTTATCCTTTAAGAATGCAACCCACATCATTCTAGAATAATCATGAACAAACAAAATGAAGCACCTTTCACCATAGTATGATCTTGTTTGAGTTGGTCCACATAAGTTTGTATGAATTAGATCCAACTTGTTTTCTATTGAATTGTCCTTGGTTCTAAATGAATTCCTTACATGATCTCCCATCACCCATTCCCTTCATATTGCATCAATTGGTTTTTTAATGCTAGGAAGATCTCTTACTACTTTTACATTACTTATCTTTACTATGTTATCAAAATTGATATGACATAGTCTTTTATGCCATAACCAACTGTCATCTACTTTAGCAACAAAATAGCTTGCTTTTGGATTAACCTGAAAAATATTACCTTTAGTCTTTGATCCTGATGCAATCATTTCTCCTTGTATTTAATGATGCACTTGTTGTCTTTGAACTCCAATTGGTAACCTTTGTCAAGCAACTATCCAACACTTGATAGGTTATGTTGCAAACCATCAACATGTAGAACATCATCAGTGATTTTCTTTCCATCCAAGGTGATAGCTCATCTACCAATGATAGGTTTAGAAGTGTTATCTCCAAATCTAAACATGTCTCCTTTGTATATGTCTAGATGAACAAATCTGTCTTTGTCTCCTATCATGTGATGTGAGCAACCACTGTCAATGATCCAATATGTCCTGATGTCTACTTGTGAAACTAGTGCTAACTCTTTTGTATGTTAGGAATGAATGCTGGATGTTGGAAATCATTCTATAGCAGTTTTTGTTGCATTCATGACTATGATTGTCATTGATGTCAACACAGTGATCTTCTGCAGACTAGCAGAGAAGCAGATAGTCTTTTGATTAACGCATGTGGGATATTGTAGATACAACTATGCAATTTTGAGGTTATACTATTTGATATGTTATTTTCCTATGGTTAAGAGTACAGATAGAAATTCATTTATTCATAAAAGTTATGAGCATTTTTGTGGAAGCAGTATTCAGGCAGTGTTCCTGAGTAGCGGTTTGTAGAAATTGGATGATATCTCCTAATCAAGATGGAATCTAGTTTTGTGTAGTTAAAGGGAAGGTTGAGACACATTGATTGTGACATGGTTCATAGTGCAAACTTCAAGGTCACATGAGTGAAGAGTTATTACATCTAGAAGCTGACAGTTTTGTGTAATTCTGATGTAGTGTGTGGAAACTTTTATTTTGTATTTGTGTGTCGACTCATTTGTAATTATTTGAGTGTGGTATAAAGGAAGGAATGTTTTTGTTTATTGGATATGTAAGGAATAAGAGTATCAATGTGAAAGAAGTGTGAGCATGGTATGGTTGAATGCGAATGTAAGCATGAAGTAAAGATCTAATGAAGTTGTGAAAGTGAAATTGTGAAGGAAGACATGCGAAGTACAAAGATCTAGCATTGAGATCTAGTGTAGTAAAGAGTGTGGTTTGGTAGAGTAAGAAGGTAACATATTTCATATTATTTTGCTGAATAATATTAAGGTCATTTGGACAATGTGTTCAGTGATCTTACCCTGAAGTTGTTTGGGTAGTGGGTCCTTCTATCTTCCATAACTCCTAATAGAGTTATAATCTTTTAACACGGATTCAAAATCTTCTAATAGGGATTCATATGTACTGAATGTATTTTATTAGAATCCTAACAAAGTCCATCCTTTCACAAGGAATATTCATATTAGTGCATCGTTTGTGGGCATCATTCCCACCGGGGTTTACTCTTTGATCAAGAGGTTCCCTAGTCAACATATCTTGTGTTATTGTGTCATTGTGTATGAATATATTTCTATGGTTGGTAATTACATTTATTGCATGGTTAAATGTTGTTGAAGTTGATAAAGGTTATAATTATCTGATAACTAATTCACCCCCCCCCTCTCAGTTATCTTGGCGGACTTTACTTTCTAACAATTGGTATCAGAGCGTCAGGTCCTTGAAAGAAAATTTTAACAGCTTAAGGAGATCCATGGTGAATTTCAGGAAAGAAATCCCTAAGTTTCATAGAGTAAATTTTGACAGTTGGAAAGAGAAGATGAAGACACATCTACTATGTTTAGGACTAGGTTATTGGTTGATTACAAAGAATGAGAAGACTATCATTGGAGAAGATAATCTTGAGACAGGATCTAAAGCTGAGCTAGATCTATTCATGTGTAACATACTTGGAAGAGAAGCACTTTTGACAACACTTCTGGAGAATGAATATAGTCAAGTAAAATGTTTAACAAAAGCCCATGAAATTAGGAAAGCTTTACACTCTAATTTTGAAGGTGATGAACATGCAAAGAGAGCTAGATTACATAATTGGATATGTGCATTTGAAGATATAAGAATGATGGAAGATGAATCTGTTAGAAGCTATATTGGTAGAATGTCAGAAATTGTTGTAGGAATAAAATCTTGTGGAGGAACAAAGATAGAGAATGAAGTGATATGGAAATTTCTGAGGAAATTGACTCTTGTATTTAAGTAGACAACATAGATGATTGAATAAGCTATACCTTGTACTACAAAATTTACAAGAGAGACTCTTCTTGGAAGATTGGAAGTAGTAGAAATGAACCTAAGGGTATCAGGAGACTTACCTAGAATGGAGACAACATTCAGTGCTCTTAATATTCATCCTACTTTGTCAAGAAGTAAGAGTGGGAGTGGAGATTATGGTAGTAGTAGTAGATCTAGAAATGAAGAAGATAAGAAGATTGAAGAAGGTATTGCCTTTCTTGTGAAAAGAGAACTAGATGGTAAGAAATTTTTTAAATGTTTGAGTTGTCAAGAATATGGTCATTTTTCATCTAAGTGTCCTAAGAGAGTTAAGAAGTACAGAAATAATTTTAAGCCTAGAAGATCTAAGGAATGTTATTATGCTAATGATAAAGATCTTGAAGCTAGTATAGAAAGAACTTTGAGTGAAAATGATACAAAGATTAATGATGAAATAGGATTTGTAGAAATTAAAGAAGAAAATTCTAAATCTGATATTAAGGAAGAAAAAGCATTAGTTTCCCATGTTGAAAAGAAAGCTAATTGGATTATAGACAGTGGTTGTTCACATCATATGACCGGTGACATGAAGAAGTTCATAAAGTTTAACAACTATGATGGAGGAATTGTTAGAGTTGGTAACAATGCACCTTGTTTGATTAAAGGTATAGAATCTATTACTCTTGATGGAAAGGCTAATACTAATGATGTTTACTTTGTTGATGGATTGAAACATAATCTTTTGAGTGTTGGATAGTTAGTGGATAAGGGATATCAAGTTTGGTTTACTGAGAAAACTTGTGTGATAAAGGATAAAGATGGAAATCTGATTAGAAGTGGATCTAGAACTAGAGGTAATGTATTTTAGTTTAATCCTACTGAGATGACATGTTTAATTACTAAAATTGAGGATAGTTGGTTGTGGCACAGAAGGTTTTGTCATATAAACTTTGATAACATTGTGAAAGTAAGTACTACACTTGTAGTAAGGGATTTGCCTAAAATTATGAAGCCTACTAACATGATTTGTAAAGAATGTGTGATGGCTAAGAAAAAGAGAAGCTCGTTTCCTAGTAATAAGTTCACATTGGCAGAGAAGTTGGAGATTGTTCATATAGACTTAAGCGGTCCTACCAGGACTAGAGGATTCTATGGAGAAAGGTATTTTATGATTTTTGTTGATGATTTTACAAGAATGATGTGGATTGCATTTCTAAAAGAAAAATTTGAAGCATTTGATAAGTTTAAGATCATTAAGAATAAAGTTGAGAATGAATCTGGAATGAAGATTAAATGTTTGAGATCTGATAGAGGTTGTGAATTTACTTCTAGAGAGTTTAACACTTTTTGTGAAGTGAATGGTATTAAGAGATAGTTTTCAGCCCCATAACACCTTAAGAAAATGGTATTGCAGAAAGAAGAAATAGGTTAGTGACTGAAGCAACAAGAGCTATGTTATTTGAGAATGATTTGGCAAAGAAATTTTGGAGAGAAGCAGTGAATACAATAGTATATACAATGAACAAAGTACAAATTAGAGCAGACACAAATAAAACACCTTATGAATTATGTTTTGGACATGTACCCTCAGTTAAGTATTTTAGAATTTTTGGAAGCAAATGTTATATAAAGAGAGATGATGATATTGGAAAGTTTGATCCTAGAAGTGATGAAGGTATTTTTCTTGGATATTCTTTGAAGAGAAAAGCATATAGATGTTACAATAAGAGAACTAAAACTATTGTTGAAAGTGAAAATGTTAAAGTTGATGAGAAGTTTAAAATTTAGGAAAGAATGCTTGACTATGAATCTAATGAAGAACCTCATCCTTAGCCTAAAATTGAAACTACTGAATTATTCTATGAGACTGACAATGAGTTACTGAATGAGAGTCCTGCAGAAGAAACTAGAGAGGAATCTAGAGAAGAATCTATAGTTGAAGCAATATCTATAACTATGACACCAAATAGGTATATATCAAGACATCATCCTATTGAACAAGTTATTGGAAGTTTGGATAGAGGAGTTCTGACTTGAAATAAGGTACATTTATGTTTAATTTCTCAAATTGAACCTAAATCTACTAGTGAAGCTTGTGAAGATGAACATTGGATTAATGCTATGAAAGAAGAACTAGATCAAATTGAAAAGAACAAGAAATGGGAATTGGTCCCTAGACCTAAAGACAAGAATGTAATTGGAACTAAATGGGTATTCAGAAACAAGATGAATGAACAAGGAGAAGTAGTAAGAAACAAAGCAAGATTAATTTGTAAAGGATACTCGCAGCAAGAAGGAATTGACTATGAAGAAACTTTTTCACCTATGGCAAGAATTGAAGCAGTAAGAATGTTCTTGGCCTATGCATCTTTTATGAAATTCAAAGTGTATCAGATGGATGTGAAGTCAGCATTTCTGAATGGAGAATTGGAAGAAGAAGTCTACATTGAGTAGCCTAAAGGTTTTCCTTTGACTCAAGAAAGAGACATGGTATGTAAACCAAAAAAAAACATTATATGTACTAAAGCAAGCACCTAGAACTTGGTATGCTAGATTGGAGAAGTATTTGTTGAAATTTGGATTTACTAAAGGAACAGCTGATAGCAATCTGTATACAAAAGAAATTGAAAATGGTTTGTTGATTATAGTTATTTTTGTTGATGACATTATCTTTAGAGGAGAAGATGAAGCTAGTGAAAAATTTGCTGATGAAATGAAGACTGGATTTGAAATGAGTATGATTGGTGAGATGAAATACTTTTTGGGATTACAAATAACACAGAACAATGATGGTATCTTTGTATGTCAGACAAAGTACTTGAATGATTTTCTGAAAAGATTTGAAATGGAGAATTGTAAACTAGATGGAACACCGATGGTTACATGACATAAACTATATAGCAAAGATGAAACACTGGCAGTTGAGTAGAAGAAATACAGATCTGTGATTGGAGGATTGCAGTACTTAACACATACTAGACCGGATATATAGCATTCAATTGGAATGGTAGCAAGATTTCAAGCTGAACCTAGAGAGTCACATTATGCTACAGTAAAGAGGATACTAAGATATTTAAGATGTACAATGGACAATGGATTGTGGTAAAAATCTCATGATTTTACCCTATGTGCATAAACAGATGCTGATTGGGGAGGTAGTGTTCATGACAATAAAAGCACTAGTGGTGGAGCCTTTTTTCTTGGAGGAAGATTAGTTTCTTGGCTAAGAAAGAAGTAGAATTGTATTTCACAGAGCACAACAGAAGCAGAGTAGGTAGTAGTAGTAAACAATTACATCCAGATAATTTGGATGAAGTAGATGCTGAAGGATATTGGAATTAGGTTTGTTGAGCCTATTATCATACATTGTGATAACACCGGTATAGTTAGTATGTCTAAGAATCCTATTTTACATTCTAAGACTAAGCATATAAAGATCAAGTATCATGTTGTAAGAGAGAAATTTGTTGAAAAAGAAGTCAGACTGGAGTACATAAGCACAAAGGAGTAGATAGCAGACATATTTACAAATCCTTTGCCTAAGGATACATTTGAGTATCTGAGAGGTATGCTTAGGGTTATGCCCCAGCCTACTTTTGAGTAATGATGTAGTTGGTTGCATCCATCCAGTGGTATATGAGCCCTATATTTCATTTGGATTGGATGTTGGTACTTCCTCTATGTGGTAGTATGTGAGCTGAGTCATGAGGACTCTTGTGAATGTATTTTTCTAGACTGTGTTTCTTGACATTGAGTTTTTGTTGACATAGTGATGAAATTTCTATCATTGATATCAATGGGGGAGAAGTGTACATGAAAAATCACTTGTACCATCTGTTGGAGAGAACTGAATAGGATAATGAAGCAAGATTTGAAATGTTTGTCAAAGCAGTAGTGTTGCAGTATTTGATTTTTGGAACATTGGATGTTTTTTAATCTATGTTGCCATCAATGCCAATGGGGGAGATTTTTAGGAATGAATGCTAGATGTTGGTAGTCATTTTTTAGTAGTTGTTGTGGCATTCATGACTATGATTGTCATTGATGTCAACACAGTGATCTTCTAGAGACTAGCAGAGAAGCAGACAATGTTTTGATTAGCGGATGTGGGATATTGTAGATACAACTATGTGATGTTGAGGTTGTATTATTTGATATGTTATTTGTCTATGGTTAAGAGGGAAAATAGAAATTCATTTATTCATAAAAGTTATGACCATTTTTGTGGAAGCAGTATTCAAGTAGTGTTCCTGAGTAGCAGTTTGTGGAAATTGGATGATATCTCCTAATCGGGATGGAATATGGTTTTGTATAGTTAAAGGGAAGGTTGAGACATATTGATTGTGACATGGTTCATAGCACAAACTTTGAGGTCACATGAATTGAAGAGTTATTACATTTGGAAGTCGATAGTTTTGTGTAATTGTGATGTAGCGTGTGGAAACTTTTATTTTGTATTTGTGTGCTGACCCATTTGTAATTATTTGAGTGTGGTATAAAGGAAGGAATGTTTTTCTTTATTGTATATGCAAGGAATAAGAGTAGAAATGTGAGAGAAGTGTGAGCATGGTATGGTTGAATGCGAATGTAAGCATGAAGTGAAGAGCTAATGAAGTTGTGAAAGAGAAATTGTGAAGGAAGACATGTGAAGTAAAGAGATCTGGAATTGAGATCTAGTGTAGCAGAGAGTGTGGTTTGGCATAGTAATCTGAAGGTAATATATTTCATATTATTCTACTAAATAATATTAAGGTCATTTGGACAGTGTGTTCAGTGATCTTACCCTGAAGCTGTTTGGGCAGTGGGTCCTTCTGTCTTCCATAACTCCTAATAGGGTTAGAATCTTTTAACAGGGATTCAAAATCTCCTAATAGGAATTCATATGTACTAAATTTATTTCATAAGACTCCTAACAAAGTCCATCCTTTCACATGGATATTCATATTAGTTCATCTTTTATGGGCATCATTCCCACCGGGGTTTACTCTTTGATCAAGAGGTTCCCTAGTCAACATATCTTGTGTTATTGTGTCATTATGTATGAATATCTTTCTATGGTTGGTAATTACATTGCTTACATGGTTAAATTATGTTGAATTTGATAAAGGTTATAATTATTTGATAATTGATTTACCCCCCGCCCCCCTCTTAGTTATCTTGGTGGACTTTACTTTCTAATAGTGTATTCTTTTCATATTCAAGAGAAATGAATCCAATTTCCTCTTCTACTAATTCATCATCTGATACTCCATCTCTAGCATAGAAAAATTCCTCTGTATACTTAGGTTTGAAGTTACTTTTGAAATTCTTAACTCTTGTAGGACACTTAGATGTAAAGTGAGCAATTTTATAACATGAAAATTATTTGAATGGCAATTGACCTTCATATTTTCCTTTTCCTTTTTTTTCTCTTTTAGCAATCATATCAATAAAATCATCTAGTGCTTTCTCTTCATCATCATCATCAAAATTACCAGAGGTGTTCAATGATTTCTTACAAAGGACTGATCCATTGAAGGCAGTTTCACTTTTACGCTCTATCTTCAAACTTGATATGTCAAATGTTGAAAGTTTTCTGATTAAGGTCTCTCTTTTAAAGTCTTTTGTTGACTACATAGTTTCATCTAGGATTAATATCTTGTTGTCATATTCTAGTGTCAAGGTGGTCATCAATTTATCCATTATGTCTTCCTCTGAGATTTCTCCACCATTGTTTCATATTCCTACAACTGCTTCTTTAATCCTTTTATTGCAAGCTCTAACATTATCATCAGGTAGCATCTCTATTGTGTTGTATCTTTTCTTCCATGTCTTTCTATGGACATTATTGGCTTGAGTATCTCCTTCAAACATGTCTTCTAGGTATTATTGTCACTAAGGATTGCACCTAATTTTCTAAGTGTTAAAACTCAACAATCTTGTGAAACATGGGACTATTCTCAAGCTATGGGAAACCTATCCAAGAATATACCTCCAATTTAAAGGTTGAATTCCCTTTTGGTCACTTAAAATTGACTAACTTTTAGGAGGAAAGGGAGAGAGTGCATAACATAAATAGATAAAACTGATTGAAAGCAAGGTGATGTACCAAATTCAAAAAAAGATCCACAACTGAATTAATTTTACTACAACAAAGAAACAAAACTGCATTTGAAAACTTGATTTTCCTTCCTTAAACTCTTTATGAAATAAGGTACTTGAAAAGAAGAGAAGGGAAGATGATTCCACAATTTTGATCTTTTTATATTTCACACAAATTAACACTACAAAGCTAACATGAATTCCTGAACATTCACTTGGATCGACATGCAAATTAAGGATACAAAGACATCACAATAATCCTGCATGAGATTTAAAAAGGAAGAATTCCTAAATTGTATGAAAATAAGAAGGATCAATTTGATTTCTAAAAAGAAACTAAGTATAAGATGTGTCTCTCAGAGCTACAACACTCATATCAGAGAGAAAAGAATGTAGAGCTAACCTCTATCACAAAAGTGAGAGGTATATAACTCAAACCTAGGAATCTGCATTCAAATCCCACCACCTCCTAAGAATGGAAAAGATCCCAAAATAAACCCATGAGGCTGCATTATAACTCGAATGCCAGATTCCTAAGTTTTTAGGGGTGGAAGAAAAAGAGGGATGCCTAAAAAGGATAGTCAAAAGAAGACCATTCTACCCACTAAGTCATTCGCCAAAATAGGATTCTGACAATGGTTTATAAAAACACCATTTTTAAAATTACAATAAAGAATGAGCCATGACCTTTACATTGAAAGAAAACCTTAACCCCCACTAAGACACAAAATGGATCTAGAATATTTTAAAATGGTCTCAACCCAAAAAATGGGGAGACACATTTTAAAATAATAACATAGATAAGAAACCCACTTAGGCCCTAAAATGAATTAAGGATTTAATACATATTTTAAAACATTATCAACCCAAAAATGGGGAAAATATTTAAAAATAACATTAACATAAAATCCATCTAAGAAAAAAGATGCCCACAAAAACAATTCTCAATCCTAGAAAGAGGGGATACATGAATAATCATCCTTTTAATCAAATCCTTCCCTCAAAAATGAGAGGAAGCACTGGCAACATATACCTAAATCTATGGCATTTGGGAAGTTTCCATCAACACTGTCAGTTACTTCTAGATCTCGGGCTGGATAAGGAAACATCTATATTATGGCATTGACTTCTTTGAGGTAGGCTTCATTATGTGAACCACTGTTTTGATTTTTCCTCTGCATAACTCAGAGAACTAGCATTTGTATCATTCATTTTTGTATTTTGGAGGGCATGTAATCACACTTGATAGAATCAAAAGGCACTATGATTTTTGAGATTCACCACTATTTATGTATTTACTAGTTCAAGCTCGTCTGAATTTTGATGGTAGTGTATACATGTATTTACTTTTTCTTTAAAAACTAGGCATAATTTCTTGGTATTGTATTGATTTTTTATGTCGTGTCCTTACTGGCATTGTCACTGGTTTTATTGTATATTGTTTGAGCCCATTTTATTTGTGAGGGCATGGTCTATGAATTCACTATGAAGGCCATGCCAACTAGGGCACAAGCTTGGCAACATATTCCTATGATTGATTCTTTTTACGTACCCGTTGCTTCCTTTATTGATGTTTTCTAAATTTGATGGCATTGTGTATGAGTGTCTATCATCTAACCGACACTGTATATTTTGACATTTTAAAATTTCTTGATACATCCTATGAACTTGTGCTATTTTACTGATCATCCACATCCTTTGTTTTGAATCTCCTATAATTTTTATTCATTGATTTTCTTCCTCCTCGTCTAGTGCCCTTTGAATAAATTATGGTATGTTCACTGTTGAGGCCATGTCATCTAGGGTATGTTTTTTTAATTCACCGGCCCAAAAGTTAAGAGCCCGTAAAAACTAGGGCATCACACTTGTACTTCCATTTACTATAATCCATGAACCCTTATGCTTTCCATTGTCATTTGAAATTCTCATGCTGACTGAGCCCGTAAAAACTAGGGAATAGATGATATTTCCTTCATTGTCTCATGTCGTCTGATTGCCACGGGCATGGATTGGTATGTTTCTTTGACATTGCATAATCACACAATGTTTATTGTTATACCTATGTCCCATTGCTTCACTATAGCTTTTAGTTCTTGGAGATGACCCGTGCTTTGAATATGAACATGTTGTAGATGTCATTTGTATCTTAATCACTACCATCAATTTGGAAGGCTGTGAGCCACACTTATAAGTCATTGTTGCTTGTGATCCTTTGGGTGCATCCAGTTTTGATATGAAAATGCATCTATTGCTTATGCTAGCTTGCAAACTTAGTTTGTGGTTGCCAATGGTTTGTTTTATCAAAATTATACAAGCCCATGAACTTATGCTATTTTACTGACATGTTCACTATTTTGAGTCAAACACCTTTGCATTTTCATAGTTTTACTAGTGATTAATGTTCCTCCTCTAGTAAATTGAGGGTAGCATGTTTGATCAATTCTTCTGGAGATTCATCCCTATTGAATTGAATTTCAAGCATCTGTAACAATATTTGATTCATCTTGATAACCCATAGATAAGACATTAATACATGGCTCTTTGTTCTTATCATCGACTCGTGTGGACGCTGACATTAACCTATGATGTAGATCTAGATATTCTTTTCCTCACTATGATTGATTTCATTTCATCATGTGATTATGAACTTGGTGTCATTGGAGGATGTTGTGTTCACTATTTTATTCCATGGCTTCATGTTGGACCATATTGTAGTGGCTACATTGCTTTGAGGCTCTGTGATGCACAATATCATTGTTACTCTTTTTTCATTGTAACTGGGTTGATGCCGAAGACATTTGATGTTACAGTAGGTTGATAGTGTATGGATATTTTCTATTTGGTAGCTTGTTGAGATGGATCTCCAAAGCCCGGACCTACCTTTTACTATGATTACTGACTATTTTCACCATTCCTATGCTCTTCTCTATTCATGGGACACCGTGATCCATATCTGTTACTGTCATTATCATGCCCTCCTCTATTTTTTTTTTGGAAGCCTTACAGTCCTTTATTTTCTATTCATAAATTTATTGGTTCTAGGCTCATGAAATTTGGAAGCTTGATATCTTATTAGACTTGTACCCCTTTATTTCTATGTTCTGATGATGCCTCAATGTACCCTTGTGACCCTTGAATGTCCCACTAATATTTCCTTATCTGGTTGATCCTCTAGTTGGTCATGGGTGTTCTTGGCCCCTGATGCAGTCACTAACAGGAAACTTGAGGTTTTCCTTTCATTATCTGCATCAAGGGTGAAGGTCATTCATCTGGGACCCATCACCCTTGAATTTATTATTGGATCAGCTCCTCCTATATCTATACATGGAATAAACACATCAGTAAAATATGGTGTCCCCTTTATTTTTGGAGCCTTTTATGCATATGCCCTGAGCACAACCTTTCCCAGAGGTGTATGGGTGAGTGTATGTATGAATTTTGTGAATATTGTGATACCAGGGATTGTTTAGATCCATGGATCTAACCCATATCTTCTCTTCTCTTCTCATAGGTTCTCCACTATAGGAGCTCTCTGGATAGGACCACATCTAGACACCATTACTAGGCAATGTTTGGTACCCTTGTATTTTAATTGATTACTTTATGTATATATGCACTCATTCATCCAATTCTAGTAATGGCTATGCTCACAGCCTATGTGAGCTCAAATAGATGTTTCTTTCTAGTTCTTTCCCTCTTGTGTAGCATACATATCATTGATACATGAAGGTGTAATATTTAGATGTAGTTCATTTCATTTATCTTTCATGTACTTTACAATTAAATGAATGCAAATTTTAAGCAAGACCAGTAATAATTTCAAACTATGGTGCAAAAGTCTAACTTCATAACTAGGCCCCACTATGCTGAGTAAAATACTGATAACATTCTGGTGACCTCTTTGGAGTGCTTGCCTACTAAGCATCTTGACTAGCTATCTTAGAGATCCATTAGGCACAAAGTATTATAAACTTCCAAATGAAATTAGTTAATCAAAAAACCCTTCTTTCTAACAAAATCACTAACTACTGAGAAAAAAATCTTTGGCTTATTGCTACTCACACCAAGCTGAAAATTGAACTAGAAGCAAACTGAAAACAAAACTGGGAACAACTTGTGCCAGGCACTTAGGAAACACAAAAATTGAAACCTCTAACTTACTAATGTACAGGGCAGAACCAGACCTCAAAAACAAGCTTTAAGGTTAATCCCATTCACTGGAATGGGCAACTACTCTCCATCTAGATTAGCTAGTTGAAAATGATTATGGGCCTTGCATTTAATCACCATGAAGGGTCCACTCCATATAGCATCAAATTTAGTATGCCTTCTTGGTTTGTGCTTTGATTCATCCCACTTGAGGACAAGGTCTCCTTCCTTCAAAAATCTAGGTGTGGCCCTCTTATCAAAGCTTTTCTTCATTTGAGAATGATGAGCTTTAAGGTTTTCTAGTGCTAGTTTTCTTACTTCTTCAAGTTCAATTAGTTTAGCAAGCCTAAATTGCATAGTATCCTCTTCCATAAGATCAATCTCTTTGATTGAACTCAAGGTAGACAACTCAGTAGACAAAGGAATCCTAGCTTCTTTCCCATAAAAAAGTGTATAGGGGGAGTTACCTGTAGACCTCTTAGGTGTTATTCTATTTTCCCACAAGGCCAGCTCCAACTTGTTGTACCAATCCCTTTGGTTTCCCTCTATAGTCCTCTTGATGATTCTCAAGAAGTTCTTGTTTGTTGATTGTACCTGACCATTACCCTGAGGGTAATAGTTAGATGAGGTACTTAGGAAGATATTGTGCTTTAGTGCCAATTCTAAAATTCTCTTTCCTAGATATGCCATAGCATTGTCTGAAATGATAGAAGCTAGAGTGCCAAATCTAGACACAATGTCTTGGTAGAAATTTAGCATAGAGGTCTCATTCACTTCCTTCAATGCTACAACCTCTATCCATTTGGTAAAATAATTTGTAGAACTAAGTATCCATTTGTGTCTAGTACTAGATGGGGGGTTGATAGGTCTAATGAAATCTAACCCCCATTTGGAGAAAGATTGCTCCACATTGATGGGATGGAGAGGGAGGGATGCTAACTTCTATTTTCTAGAAAATAGAGCATAGTTCTTGCACTTCCTTACCCAATCAAATGAATCCTTGTATAGGCTAGGCCATTTTTCTAAGTGTCCTCTAGAACTTATGTCATGAAACTCTTCCAGTATTCTATCTACTTGGCTTGTTTTAACACATCTCAACAAGACACCACTATGATCTTTTCTATATAGAACATCATCAATAATGATAAATGGGATAGATTGAAGTATAAAATACCTCCTTTTACTCCTATCAAGGACTTGAGGGCATTGACCAGTTGAGAGATAATGTCTCATCTTTTATGTCTAGCTTCACTCTGTTCTACATTCTGGTTCATTAGGACAACTTCCTCTTCTTGCTGGTTTTTGTCTATTCTTTCATCATTTAGCTATTCACACAACCCTTTTCCCCTAATCAACTTGGTCACTTTGATCTGAGTGTCATACTCCATGACTTTGGTGATCCAACTAGCCCTCTTGTGGCTCAGATCCTTATTCAGTAGGAAGTCTTTTATGTAAGGGTGAGCAACCATTAAGTGCACTATATTATTGGTCAACAAATGTCTAAAATTTTTCAAACTACTCACTATTTCTAGAACATGCTTCTCTATAGGAGTGTAATTTAATTCATAACCATCCAGACCTTGGCTGTAAAAGGCCACTGGCTACTCCTATTTCTTAGCATTCTACTAGACTAACATAGAAGAGATACTATCAATGTCCCCAAAAGCATATAGGATAAAATATTTAGAAAAGTTAGGGTTTAATAGAGTAGGACTAGAAGCAATTGCTTCCTCGACTTCTTCAAAACACCTCTTTCCTTCATTTTTCTAGTGAAAAGTTGAGTTCTTCTTTAGCATCTGGGTCATAGGATTTAGTAGTGCTGCAACATTTGGAATGAGCCTTCTAAAGAAGTTGATTCTTCCAAGGAAACTTTGTAGTCTCTTCTTGTGAGCTCATAGGGGTAATGCCATGATCACCTTTATCCTTTTAGGATCAATTATTTTCCCTTTCTTGGAGACAATGTTCCCTAGCACTCTGCCTTCATGGACAAAAAAGATGCATTTTTTAGGATTCAATGAAACTCCAAATTCTCTACACCTCTCAAAAATTTTCCTTAGATGGATTAGGTGATCATTAGTTTCTTTTGAAAAGATAGTTATATCATCCAAATAGACTAGAAGGAACTTGTTCATCAAACCAACAAATGCCATCTCCATGACTTTTTGAAATGTAGCACCAGCATTAAACATCCCAAAAGGAATATTCTTGTATGCCATGGTACCCCATTTGGTGGCGAATGTTATCTTGTATTGGTCTTCCTCTCTAACCAGGACCTAGTTATAGCCAGAAAAGCCATCTAACAAAGAAAATCTGTCAAACCCTGAGACATACTAAAATATCTATTCCATGGAGGGTAATGGGTGGTGGTCCTTGAGTGAGGCTCTATTAAGGTCTCTAAAATGCACACATAACTAGATTTCACCATTCTTCTTACTAACGGGTACTAGATTGGAAACCCAAGAGATGTGTATAATGGGAAAGATAATATTGGCTTCAATCATTTTTCTCAATTTTGTTTTCATCAAAACTTCTAATTTAGGATTGATAGGTCTCTACTTTTGTCTCACTAGTTTAGGACGGGGTTCTAGCTCAATGGTGTGTTGGGCTAAGTGTGAATGAAATCCTTTTAGATCATAGTATTCCCATGTAAAAACATCATTAAACTCTTGATATAATGAGATAAAGGCCTTCTTTTTTGGTTGAGTGCATACCTTTCCTAACTTAAGGGATTTGTCTTTGAGAATCTCTACAAGCTGGTAGTGCTATTCCTTGACTGTCATGCTAGCCTTGTCCCCTTTGTGCTGATCATCAAAATTAAAAATGGACTCAAGAGTGACTAGTCCCTTGGGCAGCTTGCTAATTTTCAACTATAGCATCTGGTCATTATACTGGTCAGCAACGTTTATTCTGGTTAACTTTAGAGAATTCAGCTTCTTCTATCAAAAAGTTAAAAATTTGCTCATCATTTTCAAAGACTTGCCAGCTCCCTTGATTGTCTGGTATTGATGGTCTTACCATGACTTTCACATGCTACATTTTAGTGCTTGTGATCCCCTTTGGAATATCATATTTTTCTTCCATGGCAACCAACTTATCTAACTATTTGTTCTGACTTCTTGGGATGACAACCAGATTAAAAGCATAAAAATCTTCCATTAAATCCCAAACCCTATTCGTATACATCTTAAGTGTATCATTTTTTATGAGATTGGTGCCATGAATCTGATTAACCACTAATTCACTATCACCTATAAATTTTAGACACTTGATTCCTCTTTGTCTAGCCCATTCTAAACCATGAATCAAGGCCTCATACTCTATTGTATTGTTAGTATAGCTGAAAGAAAAATGAACGATAGAGTAATACCTTTGTCCTTTTGGAGAAATTAGGAAAGATCCTCCTCCTGAACCAACTTTTCTTTTGGCACCATCAAAGAATGACTACCATAGCTCACCATTCTCATCTTTAAAACATTTGTCTTCCTTCTTCATCAAATCTAGGATCACACCACCCTCCTCATGGATAATATACATTCCAATACCAGAAATCTCCATGTTTCTAAAAGGGTTATCCTCTAAATCTCTTTCAGCCCATTCATCTAAGACAATATCAGGAATGTTTCCAATAGTGGTTTTAGGTTCAAAATCAATAGGATCTTACTCGTCAAACATCAGATTGGAATTTATAGGGCTTAGGGTATAAGGTTCATCATGGTTCTTTACAAAAGATTTAGAATTGATTCTAACCCTAGTCCCCTACCTGGTTCTGAAGTATAGATGAGACCAATCAGTTGAGAGGTATCCCCCCTAACATAGCAGTGAAATATCTGCTTACATAGCAAAGTGAGGAGACAAATCTATGACATAGACATCTTGGGGAATAGAGAAGTTGGGATATTCATGTAAAGTGAGACTCAGGTCTTTAATGACTCCAATGGTGCTAATTGATGACCCATCCAACTGAACAACATGCCTATCTATTGGCTCATAAGACAATCCTAGAAGGTTTGTTAATTGCTTAGAAATCACATAACTACTTTCCCTTGAGTCTATCATGCAATTATGAACCATAAAATTTCCAACAATAAGAGTAACATAGAAAGGAGGGGGTTTATCCTATGGAACAATGATGGGTTGCAAGCTAGCTTCCATAGTTTGCTTCGATGTTTCAGCCACTAGGATTCTAGTCTATTCTAAAATAGCCTCTTGATTTGATGAAATCTTAGCCAATTTGTTAAGGATTAGCTCCTTTTATCCAGGGATTTCTAGATTTTGCATCAAAGGCACATTTATGGAGGTCTTCTTCATTTTTTCCACAATGTTAAAAGATCCCAAGGTTACTTTAGACTATCCTTTTGCTACAATAGTATCTAGTTGTGTGGATAGAAATTGTGTTGCTGCCTTGGCTGGTTCCTTTACTTCTTTTGACTAGTTTTGGACTGGAGCTTGAACCGCTTTGGTTTGTGGAGCTTGGTGACTAGTAGAGGCCACTTGTTTAACCTCCAAAGCCTTCTTCTTAGACCTTATGTTGGATGCAACTAGAACATAGTTTAGATTGTCATTTGGGGAAAAAATTACCCCAAAAAAACCTCCTTTTGAAAGTTAACCAGTGCCACCTCAGGTGTCTGTAGCTCATTTGGAGTAGCAACCAAACCTTGTTGAATCTCTAGTTCTTGAACCATCTCCTGCGACATCATCACATTGTTCTACACCATGAGGGCTTGGGCATAGCCATTAGGAAACATCCCTTGGATATGTTGTTGATTACATTGGCAACCCCATTGATATTCTTGCACCATGTTGTTCTGAGCTAGAGGAACCATCTCTCTAGAAGCACTAGGAGTGTTAGGATTATAAGGCTGACTGGATTTTTTATTGTAATTTCTTTCTTGGCCTTGTTGGCCTTGTTGGTATTGGGGTCTATTTTTCTAGTAATGAGCTTGATAGGGTTGTTGATAAGGTTTTTGATAGGTTTGGTGGTAAGGTTTGGATTGCTACTTCTTTGGACTAACTAGCTCATTAGTAACGGTTTGCAAGGCCTTTTTTTTTAATCTCATTTAGCTCTTGGAATTGGCTCACACCTGGGCTAACAACTTGTTGAGAAAGAGTTGGGAGAGGTGAAATAGATGCCTAGGTTGGAATTGCTTCAGGAACAAGATGGAGGTCTAGAAAAATAGGCATTGGAGGCCTTGGGGCTATTTTTCCTCCTTGAATTAGGCTATTTTCAGCTCTTATGGAAAGATCATATGCTGTTGGTAAATTAGTCCTTTTAATGGATTGAATCATAACAGAGATATCCTTGTTGAGGGCTCTTAGATAATATAGGAAAGCATGCTGGCTTGAGGGTCTAACTGTGGCTGGTATTCTATTCCATGTCCTCTAAAAATTTAAATTAAAATCCATCATGTACTCCTGGGGTGCCCTTTTAATGGTAGTCAAATGTTCAAATAAGGAGAAGTGGTCTTATTTATCTACAAATTGATAGTTCAAGGCTTGACCCAAACCATTCCAGTTAGCTATATAACCAATTACTAAGCCTCTAAACCATTGTAAAGCCTTGCCTTTGAGGGAATCTTCCAACATCCTCACAGCCACATTATCTTGGGTTATATTATGAAGGGCATAGAGGGATGCTACATCTCTTATATGCTCAATAATGGAGGTCTGATCCTCTCCTATGAAAATGGGAAAGCTTTTAAGGCATGATATGGGTATGTCATTATACTACTACAAATTTAAGGGGCTTCCTTGATTGAAGGCTACAAAATAATGTTGTCTAGCCATCAAAGGATTAAGGGGATCTTGAACAATTGGTGTTGCTTGCACTGGCTGAATTGGGGGAGTGGTTGGAGGAATGCAAGTAGGGTTAGGAGTGGGATTTGTATATTTGGATGCACTAGTTTGGGTTGCTTTAGACCTCTTCTTGATAGATGGCAGCTCTATATAAACAAAAAGATTCTTACTCTGCCTAGTTGGGATCCCACTCATAAGCTTAAGTGTTGATGTTCATGAAACAAGATTAGAGTCACCAAGTATGATATCAAAACATAGTCACTACTCATACCACACAATAAATTGCATGTAAAACTTCTTAGAAATCTGACTCACTGAGTCTTCAGTCCCACTAGGCATGCCAAAAACTATTATCACTAAGGATTGCACCCAATTTGCTAAGTATTAAAAATCAGCAATCCTATGAAACATGGGACTATTCTCAGGCTCTAGGTAACCTATCTAAGAATAAACCTTCAGATTAAGGGCTCACTTCCCTTTGGATCACTTAAAACTAACTAACTTTTAGGAGGAAAGGGAGAGACTGCATGACATAAACAACTAAAACTACTTGAAATCAAGGTGATCCACAAAATTCAAAAGAAGATCCACAACTAAATTAAGTTTACTGCAACAAAAAAACAAAAATACATTTCACAACTTGATTTTGCTTCATTAAACTCTTTATCAAATAAGGTACTTAAAAATGAGAGAAGGGAAGATGATTCCATAATTCTGATCTATTCAATTTGCACACAAATTAACACTGCAAAGCTAAGATGAATTCTTGAACATTCACTTGGATCGACATGCTGATTAATGATACAAGGACATCACAATAATCCTGCATGAGATTCAAAAAGGAAGAATTACAAAATTGTAGGGAAACAAGAAGGATCAATTGTATTACTCAAAAGAAACTAAGTACAAGATGTGTCTCTCAGAGCTACAACACTCATATCAAAGATAAAAGAATGTAGAGCTAACCATCATCATGAAAAGTGAGAGGTATATAACTAAAACCTAAAAATCTACATTCAAATCCCACCACCTCCTAAGAATGGAAAAGATCCCAAAATAGACCCATGAGGTTGCATCATAACTCCGATGCTAGATTCCCAAGTTTTTAGGGGTGGCGGAAAAAGTGGGATTCCTAAAAAATATAGTCAAAAGAAGACCATTCTACCCACTAAGTCATGCACAAAAATAGGATTCTAACAATGGTTTATAAAAACACCATTGTTAGAATTACAATACAGAATGAGCCATGAATTTTACATTCAAAGAAAACCTTAACCTCCACTAAGACACAAAATGAATCTTGAATATTTTAAAATTGTCTCAACCCAAAAAATGGTGAGACACATTTTAAAATAATAACATAGATAAGAAAATCACTTATGCCCTAAAATGAATTAAGGATTTAATACATATTTTAAAACATTCTAAACCCAAAAATGGGGAAAATATTTAAAAATAACATTAACATAAAATCTATCTAAGACAAAAGATGCCCACAAAAACATATCTCAATCCTAGAAAGAGGGGATAAATGAATAATCATCCTTTTAATCAAACCCTTCCCTCAAAAATGAGAGGAAGAGCTGGCAAAAGATACGTAAATCTCTGGCATTTTTCAAGTTTCCATCAACACTGTCAGTTACTTTTGGATCTTGGGCTAGATAAGGAAACATCTATGTTATGGCATCGACTTCTTTGAGGTAGGCTTCATTATGTGAACCACTGTTTTGATTTTTCCTCTGCATAACTCAGAATGCTAGCATTTGTTTCATTCATTTTTGTATTTTGGAAAGCATGTAATCAAACTTGATAGAATCAAAAGGAATTGTAATTTTTGAGATTCACCATTGTTTATGTATTTACTGGTTCATGCTCCTCTAAATTTTGGTGGCAATTTATACATGTATTTACTTTTGCTTTAAAAACTAGGGCATCATTTCTTGGTATTGTATTGATTATTTATGTCGTGTTCTTACTGCCATTGTCACTAGTTTTATTGTGTATTGTTTGACCCCATTTTATTTGTGAGGGAACAATCTATGAATTCATAGTGGAGGCCATGCTAGCTAGGGCATGAGCTTGGTAACATATTCCTGTGATTGATTCTTTTTATGTAGCCATTGCTTCCTTTATTGATGTTTTCTGAATTTGATGGAATTGTGTATGAGTGTCTATCATCTAACTGACACTATATATTTTGACATTTTAAAATTTCTTGATACACCCCATGAACTTGTGCTATTTTACTGATCATCCACATCCTTTGTTTTGAATTTCATATCATTTTGATTCATTGCTTTGCTTCTTCCTTGGTTCATGCCTTGTGAATGCATTGTGGTATGTTCACTATTGGGGCCATGCCAGCTAGGGTAGGGTTTTTTATTCACCAGCCCAAATGGTGAGAGCCTGTCAAAACTAGGGCATCATGCTTTTACTTCCATTTACTATAATCTATGAATCCTTATTCTTGTCATTGCCATTTAAAATGGTCATGCTAACTAATCCCGTAAAAACTAGGGCATAGATGATATTGCATTCATTGTCTCATGTCGTCTCATTTATGTGGTGCATCGATTGGTATGTTTCTTTGACATTTCATAATCGTACCATATTTATTGTTCTACCCATGTCCCATTTCTTCAATATAGCTTTCAATTCTATCTAAGCTCTTTGGATAGGACCGGATCTAGACACCATTACCAGGAAATGTCTGGCACCTCTATATTTTAATTGATTACTTTATATATATCTACACTCATTCATCCAATTTTGGTAATGGCTATGCTCATGGCATATGTGACCTCAAATAGATTTTTCTTTCCAGTTCTTTCCCTCTTGTGTAGAATACATATCATTGATACATGCATGTGTAATCTTTAGATGTAGTTCATTTCCTTTCTCTTTCATATACTTTGTAATGAAATGAGCACTAATTTTAAGCAAGACCACTAATAATTTCAAACTAGGGTGCAAAAGTCTAACTTAATAACTAGGCCCCATATGGAGAGTAAAATACTGATAATATTCTGGCAACCTCTTTGGAGTGCTTATCTGCTAAGCATCCTGAAAAGCTACCTTATAGATCCATTGGGCACAAAGTCTTATAAGCTTCCAACTAAACTGAGTTAATCAAACAACCCTTCTTGCTAACAAAAACACTAACTACTAGGAAAAACTTCTCTAGCTTATTGCTACTCACACCAAGTTGAAAACTGAATTGGTAGCAAACTGAAAACAAAACTAGGAACAACTTGTGCCAGGCACTTAGGAAATACCAAAACTAAAACCTCTAACTTACTAATGTATAGTGTAGAACCAGACCTCAAAAACAAGTCTTGAGGTAGATCCCTTTCACTGGAATGGGAAAATCCTCTCCATCCAGATTATCTAGTTGGAAAGCATTATGGGCCTTGCATTTAATCAGCATGAAGGGTCCACTTCATATAGCATCAAATTTAGTATACCTTCCTGGTTTGTTCTTTGATTTATCCCACTTGAGGACAAGGTCTCCTTCATTGAAAACTCTAGGTGTGGCCCTCTTATCAAAGCTTTTCTAGTGCTAGTTTTCTTACTTCTTCAAGTTTAATTAGTTCATCAAGCCTAACTCACATAGTATCCTCTTTCATAAGATCAATCTCTTTGATTATACTCAAGGTAGGTAGCTCAGTAGACAAAGGAATCCTAGCTTCTTTCCCATAAAAAAGTGTATAGGGGGAGTTACCTGTAGACCTCTTAGGTGTTATTCTATCTGTCCACAAGGCTAGCTTCAACTTGTCATGCCAATCCCTCTGGTTTCCTTCTATAGTCCTTTTGATGATTCTTAGAAAGTTCTTGTTTGTTGATTCTTCCTAACCATTACCCTGAGGGTAATAGTTAGATGAGGAACCTAAAAAGATATTGTACTTTAGTGACCATTCTGAAATTCACATTCCTAGAAATGCCATAGCATTGTAAGAAATGATAGAATCCAAAGTTCCAAATCTAGACACAATGTCTTGGTAGAAATTTAGGATAGAGATCTCATTTTCTTCCTTCAGTGCTATAGCCTCTATCCATTTGGTAAAATAATTCATAGCAGTAAGTATCCATTTGTGTCTAGTACTGGATGGGGGTTTGATAGGTCCAATGAAATCCAACCCCCATTTGGAGAAAGGTTGCTCCACTTTGATGGGATGTAGAGGGAGGGCTGCTAACTTTTGTTTTCCAGAAAACATAGCATAGTTCTTGCACTTCCTTACCCAATCAAATGAATCCTTGTATAGGCTAGTCTAGTAGTATCCAGCTCTCATCACTTTTAAAGTAGTGGTTCTAGCTACAAAGTGTCCTCCAAAACTTCCATCATGAAACTCTTCTAGTATTCTATCTACTTGGCTAGTTTCACCACATCTCAAAAAGACACCACTATGATCTTTTATATACATATCATCATCAATAATGATAAATGGGATAGCTTGAAGTCTAAAATACCTCCTTTTACTCCTATCAAGGCCTTGAGGGCATTGACTAGTTGAGAGATAATGTCTCATCTCTACTATCCATCTTGCCCTTTGTTCTACATTCTGGTTCATCAGGACAAGTTCCTCTTCTTGCTAGTTTTTGCCCATTCTTCCCTCATTCAGGTGTTCACATAGCACTTTCCCCCTAGTCAACTTGGTCACTTTGATCTAAGTGTCATACTCCATGACTTTGGTGATCCAACCAGCCCTCTTGTGGCTCAGATCCTTATTCAATAGGAAGTCTTTTATGCAAGGGTGAGCAACCATTAAGTGCACTATATTATTGGTCAGTAAATGTCTAAATTTTTTCAAAATCCTCACTATTGCTAGAACATGCTTCTATATAGGACTATAATTTAATTCATAACCATCCAGACATTGGCTGTAAAAGGCCACTGGCTACTCCTATTTTTTAGCATTCTACTAGACTAACATGGCAAAGATACTATCAGTGTCCCCAAAAGCATACAGGATGAAATCTTTAGAAAATTTAGGGTTTACCAGAGGAGCAAAAGCAATTTCTTCCTTTACTTCATCAAAAAACTTCTTTCCTTCATTTGTGAAGTGAAAAGTTGAGTTCTTCTTCAACATCTAGGTCATAGGCTTTAGTAGTGCTGCAACATTTGGAGTGAACCTTCTTAAGAAGTTGATTCTTCCAATGAAACTCTGCAGTCCCTTCTTGTGAGTTGCATGGGTAATGGCATGATGGACTTTATCCTTTCAGGATCAATTGTTGTCCCTTGCTTGGAGACAATGTGCCCTAGCAATCTGTCTTCATGGATAGTAAAGATGCATTTTTTAGGATTCAATGAAACTCCAAATTCCTTGCACCTCTCAAAAATCTACCTCAGATGGATCAGGTGATCATTAGTATCTTTTGAAAAGATAGTTAGATCATCCAAACAGACTAGAATGAACTTGTTTATCAAACCAAAAAATGTCATCTCCATGTCTTTCTAAAATGTATCACCGGGGTTAGACAGCCCAAAAGGCATCTTCTCATATGCCATGGTGCCCCATTTGGTGGTGAATGTTGTCTTGTATTGGTCTTCCTCTATAACCAGGACCTAGTTATAGCTAGAACAACCATCTAACAAATAAAATCCATCAGACCCTGAGACATACTGAAATATCTATTCCATGGAGTGAAATGGGTGGTGGTCGTTGAGTGAGGCTCTGTTAAGGTCTCTGAAATCCACACATAACTGAATTTCACCATTCTTCTTCCTGACAAGTACTAGATTGGAAACCCAAGAGGTGTGTTTAATGGGAAATATAATATTGGCTTCAATCATTTTCCTCAATTATGTTTTCATCAAAACTTCCAATTTAGGATTGATAGGTCTCTTCTTTTGTCTCACTGGTTTGGCATGGGGTTCTAGCTCAATGGTGTGCTGGGATAAGTGGGGATCAAATCCTTTCAGATCATAGTATTACCATGCAAAACATCATTACACTCTTGACATAATGAGATAAAGGCCTCCTTTTTTGACTGAGTGCATAACTTTCCTAACTTAAGGGATTTGTCTTTGAGAATCTCTATAGGATGGTAGTGCTCTTCCTTGACTGTCATGCTAGAATTGTCTCCTCTAAGGTGATAATCAGAATTAAAAATGGACTCAAGCGTGACTAGTCCCTTGGGAAGCTTGTTAGTTTTCAAATGTAGCATCTAGTCATTATACTAGTGTGCATGTTTATTCTGGTTAACTTTAGAGAATTCAGCTTCTTCTATCAAAAAGTTGAAAATCTGCTCATCATTTTCAAAGACTTGCCAGCTCACCTAATTGTCTAGTATTGATGGTGTTACTAGGAATTTCACGTGCTGCATTTCAGTGCTTGTGATCCCCTTTGGAATATCATATTTTTCTCCCATGGTAGCCAACTAATATTTCTGTTTGTTTTGACTTCTTGGGATAACAACCATATTAAAAGCACAAAAATATTCCATTAAACCCAAACCCTATGCTTATACATGTTAAGTGTATCATTTTTTGTGAGATTAGTGCCATGAATCTGATTAACCACTAATTCACTATCACCTATAACTTTTAGACACTCTATTCCTCTTTGTCTAGCCCATTCTAAACCATGAATAAAGGAATCATACTCTATTATATTGTTAGTACAACTCAAAGAAAAATGAACAACAGAGTAATACCTTTGTCCTTCTGGAGAAATTAGGACAGCTCCTTCTCTTGAACAAAATTTTCTTTTGGTACCATCAAAGAATAACTGCCATAGCTAACCATTCTCATCTTCGTAACATTTGTCTTCCTTCTTCATCAAATATGGGATCACAACACCCTCCTCATGGATAATATACATTCCAATACGAGAAACCTCCATGTTTCTAAAAGGGTTATCCTCTAAATCTCTTTCAGCCCATTCATCTAAGACAATATCAGGAATGTTTCCAATAGTGGTTTTAGGTTCAAAATCAATAGGATCTTACTCGTGAAACATTAGATTGGCATTTATAGGGCTTGGGGTAAAAGGTTCAGCATGGTTCTTTGCAAAATCTTTAGACTTGATACTAACTGATGCAGGAGCATCCTGGGTGTAAGAGCAATCTTGCATCACCCAAAAATACTTCTGTTTGCTTTTCAATAAGGGCTACCTTGTGTAGGGCTGCTATTTATGGAAACTTACTATTTTTAGTAAGTTGGTCATATGATCTCAGAATGTTTTGATTTCATAGTTGGAGGTTCATCCTAGTCATTTCAGCCTACTAGTTGAGTTTCATTGCTGCATCATTAGTATTGTTGAAGTTATTGAGATTTTTGGGTACAAAAATTTTCAGGTCAATTTTGAAGGCCTTAGAGGCTCTGGATTGTGATCGACCCTTGGCTAACTAGCGCAAGCATGTCAAGCACTATAGATCTTGTCATGGCATTTCCGAAAAGTGGTTACAATAGAAAAATGGAGTTACGGTTAAAAAGTTATGGCCTCTGGAAGTTGGGTTACCTAAAATCATATTTTGTTATTTCTTTTGAGCCAACCCTATTGTAATAATTGTGAAAAATAAATAATTCTATGTCTAGTCAGCCTAAAGGGCTAAATTTCTGGAACCTTCTCGGGCGGTGGAAATTGCCTATATAAGAAAGGTCTGTAGTGTTGTCTTAGGCAGTTCGGGACAGTTCTGGGTGGTAGATCTAGGTAATAATTGGAGGCTTTGTCCTATAGAATATTGTAAGGGAATGCCCATGTGGCTTTGCATATTGTAATTCTGAAAGTTTGTAATTCCACATTTGTGGAGATAATATGAAGCCAATTTTCTGTTCTTGCATATTATTGTTGTTTCTCTATTTCTGTTATGTGTTTGTGGTATGAAGGGGAGCACCCTTCATCAAGTGGTATCAGAGCAGGATTTCTTGAGTGTGTAAACAAATCACCGACTGTGAGGCAGTTTGCACTAGGACCATGGGTTAGGGTTTCTGTGTAAATAGATCACTGACTGTGAGGTAGTTTGCACCAAGACCATGGTTAGGGTTTCAGCGAGAAGCATGAAAATGCCTCCACGAAGGGAACATGGTGGAAGAGCCGGTGTTGTAATACCTAAGGTTAGGGAATTGTAGAGACAAGTGCGAGCATTGCAAGAGGAGATTTGTAGAGGAATGAATCTTAATGTTAGAAATGAAAGGGAGGATGAAGCCAAAGAAGAAGATCAAGAAGTAGAAGTCAAAGTTTTGAATCAAGAGGAAGAAAGGCTTTTCTGGACCATTTCCAAGATCGGGAAAAGACCTAAGATCAAGGTTCCTACATTTTCAGGGAATCTTAACCCAGAGGAATTGATTGACTAGATCAATGAATGTGAAGAATATTTTGAGTATGAAGATATTGAGGATCCTGATCGGGTCAAGTTTGCGAAGGTCAGACTGAAGGGTCATGTGAAGATCTGGTGGCAAGAGATTCAATTGGAGTGAAATCGAAGAGGAAAGGATAAAATCACAAGATGGGGGCTGATGGTGGATAAATTGAAGTGACACTTCATTCTTGTTGATTATGAGCGTGACCTACTGAGAAAAATGCAAAGTTTGAAGCAAGCAAGAAGATCTGTTTAGGAGTATACAAAAGAGTTCTATCGAATCCTCAACAGAACAGGCCATGTGGAAGCTAATAAGGAGAAAGTTACCCGTTAGCTTAATGGGTTGAGGCCAAGCATTCAAGAGGAATTGAATCTAGTTCCAATGAACAGTATTGAAGAGGCATACTAGTTTTCCTTAAAAGTAGAGGAAAAGCTGAACAAGAAGTTTGAGAGTAGACGAAGCGGAAGAGGTCGTGATGGAAGATCTAGTGGATGGTCATATGGAGATCGGATTGAAGATCCAAAAAAGTAGGATGAGGCTGCCAGTAATAGTTAGAATCAAAGAGGAGATAATTTTAGTTGTTTCCAAGATCAAAACAATAGAGATCAAAGAGTAAGAGGAAGAGGAAGAGGACAAGGTTCAGAAAGGGGAGGCTTCCATGGAACATGTTTTCACTGTGGAGAAGAAGGTCATAGGGCATTTGAATGTCCTCAATGCCAAGGAGGGATAGATAGGAGGAATGAAGGCTAGAATAGAGTTGCATATGTAGATGAAAATGCCAGATCATCACATTATGAAGATGCTGAAAGAGAAGAAATGTTGATTAACAGGAGAGTCTTGTTGTGTGGTGAAAATGAACCTGAGAAAAGGAGCCTATTTCACACCAGGTGCAAGTGTGAGGGTAGGTGTTGTGATGTGATTATTGATAGTGGCAGTACTAATAATTTGGTGTCAGAAGAGATGGTGACAAAGTTGAAGCTCAAGAGGTAGAAACATCCACATCCATATCGGGTTGCCTGGGTGCAGGATGACCACAAGGTCATGGTCAATGAACAGTGCCTAGTAAATTTCAAGATCAGTGGGTACCAAGATGAGGTACTATGTGATATCATATCTATGGATGCATGCCATATGTTGTTGGGTAGACCTTGGCAATTTGACAGATGTGTTGTACATGATGGTCATACGAATACCTATTCCTTGAAAAAGGATGGAGTGTGACATAAGCTAAAATCATTGAAGGAAACAAAAGAAAAGGTATGTGGTAATGCAAGAATAAATTTTGTTGATAGAGAAAAATTTTCAGATGGTATGAGGCATGAGCATATGTGTTTTACCTTGATTCCAAATGCTGGGAAAGAAGAAGTAGAAGATGTACCTATAGAAGTTGTAGATTTAATGAATGAGTTTCAGGATATTTTATCTGATAATGTACCTAATGGATTACCACCAGTAAGAAAGATCAGTCATCAGATGGACTTGGTTCTAGGAGTCAGTTTGCCAACTAAGGCAACACATAGAATAATGCTAGCAGAAAGTGAAGAGTTGAAGACAGATTTGAAGTTTAGTTCATCACATCATCCACAGATTGTATATGGAAGTAGTCCCATAAATGCATTTGAGTTGAGGAAGATAGATAAAGGAGAAATAAGTAGTGTTGAAGCTGAGGATTTTGCAAAACATTTGAAGAACATCCATGAGGAGGTGAGGAAGCATATTGCCAAGATGAATGTGTAGTATAAGGCTAAGACAGATGAGAAAAGGAGGCATAAGGAATTTCAAGTTGGAGATGAAGTCATGGCTCATTTGCGGAAGGAGCGATTTCTAGTTGGTACATATAACAAGCTGAAAATGAAGAAGTTTGAGTCATATTTGATAGAGTATCATGAAGGAGGTGTTGAAGATGAGGTTACAGCAGCATAGTGGAGTATTCTAGCAACCAGTTTAGATATCAAGGAGATTGAAGACATACTGGATAGTTGTGTTGGTAGAAACACAAGGAACAAGACATATGAAGATTATTTGGTCAAATGGAAAGAACGACGTATTGAAGATTCATCATGGCTAATGAAGGAGGAGGTTAACCATCTTGGTTTTCCTCTGTACACCTGAGTCGTGACAGGGTCACTTCTCAAATTACCCCGAGTGTCTGATGCAGGAGCATCCTGGGTGTAAGAGCAATCTTGCATCACCCAAAAATACTTTTGTTTGCTTTTCAATAAGGGCTATCTTGTGCAGGGCTGCTATTTATGGAAACTTACTATTTTTAGTAAGTTGGTCATATGATCTTAGAATATTTTGATTTCATAGTTGGAGGTTCATCCTAGTCATTTCAGCCTACGAGTTGAGTTTCATTGCCACATCATCAGTATTGGTGAAGTTATTAAGATTTTTGGGTACGAAATCTTTCAAGTTAATTTTGAAGGCCTTAGAGGCTCTGGATCGCAATCGACCCCCAACTAATTGGTGCTAGCGCACATCAAGTGTTGTAGATCTCATCATGGCATTTTTGAAAAGTGGTTACAATAGAAAAATGGAGTTACGGTTAAAAAGTTATGGCCTCTGGAAGTTATGTTACCTAAAATCATATTTTGTTATTTCTTTTGAGCTGACCCTATTATAATAATTGTGAAAAATAAATAATTCTATGTCTAGTCCGCCTAAAGGGCTAAATTTCTGGAACCTTCTCGGGCGGTGGAAATTGCCTATATAAGAAAGGTCTATAGTGTTGTCTTAGGCAGTTTGGGATAGTTCTCAGTGGTAGATCTAGGTAATAATTGGAGGCTTTGTCCTATAGAATATTGTAAGGGAATGCCCATGTGGCTTTGCATATTGTAATTCTGAAAGTTTGTAATTCCACATTTGTGGAGATAATATGAAGCCAATTTTTTGTTCTTGCATATTGTTGTTGTTTCTCCATTTTTGTTATGTGTTTGTGGTATTAAGGGGAGCACCCTTCATCACTAACCCTAGTCACATACCTAGTTCTGAAGTATAGATGAGACCAATTAGCTGAGAGGTATCCCCCCTAACCTACTAGTGAAATCTCTTCTTAGATAGATAGAAAAGTGAGGAGGCAGATCTATGACATAGACATCCTGGGGAATAGAGAAGTTGGGACATTCATGTAAAGTGAGACTCAGGTTTTTAATGACTCCAATGGTGCTAACTAATGACCCATCCAACTGAACAAAAGGCATGTCTATTGACTCATAAGACAATCCTAGAAGGTCTGCTAACTATTTAGAAATCATAGAACTACTTGCCCCTGAGTCTATCATGCAATTATGAACCAAGAAATTATAAACAATAAGAGTAACATAGAAAGGAGGGGGTTTAACCTGTAGAGAAACAATGAGTTGCAAGCTAGCTTCCTCAGTTTGCTACTCTTTTTGAAATGTTTCAGCCACTAGGATTTTAGGTTGTTCTTAAATAGCCTCTTAATTTGATGAAATCTTAGTTAATTCACTATGTATTAGCTCCTTTTGTCTAGGGATCACAAGAATGCCTATCAAAGGTACATTTATGGAGGTCTTCTTCATTTGTTCTACAATGTTAAATGAGCCCAAGCTTACTTTACACTATCCTTTTGCTACAACAGTCTCTGGTTGTGTTTATACCAACTTTGTTGCTACCTTTGCTGGTTCCTTAACTTCTTTTGACTAGTTTTGGACTGGAGCTTGAACCACCTTGGGTTGTGGAGCTTGGTGACTAGTAGAGGCCACTTGTTCAAACTCCAAAGCCTTCTTCTTAGACCTTGTGTTGGCTACAACTAGAACATATTTTGGATTGTCATTTGGGGAAAAATTTACCTCGCAAAAATCACCCTTTTGAAAGTTAACTAGTGCAACCTCAGGTGTATGGAGCTCATTTGGAGCAGCAACCAGACATTTTTGAATCTCTAGTTATTGAACCATCTCCTGGGGCATCATCACATTATTCTGCACCATGAGGGCTTGGTTATAGCCATTGGACACATCCCTTGGATATGTTTTTGATTGCATGAGCAACCCCATTGATATTCTTGTGCCATGTTGTTCTGAGCTACAAAAACCAACTCTCTAGAAGCACTAGGAGTGTTAGGATTATAAGCTTGACTCACTTTCTGATTGTAATTTCTTTCTTGGCCTTGCTCGCCTTGTTGGTATTGGGGTCTATTTTGCTGGTAATGAGCTTGATAGGGTTGCTGATAAGGCCATTGATAGGTTTGCTAGTAAGGCTAGGAATGATGGTTCTTTAGACTAATAAGATCATTAGTAATGATTTGCAAGGCCTTTTTGATCTCATTTAGCTCTTGGGATTGGTTGAAAACTCAAAAAATAGCTGGCTGAGAAAGAGTTGGGAGAGGTGGAATAGATGCCAAGGATGGAATTGCTTTAGGAATAGGATGGAGCTCTAGAAAAATAGGCATTGGAGGCCTTGGGGCTATTTTTCCTACTTGAATTAGGCTATTTTTAGCTCTTATGGAAATATCATATGCTACTGGTAAATTAGTTCCTTTCATGGATTGAATCGTAACAAAGATATCACTGTTGAGGGCTCTTAGATAATATAGGAAAGGATGCTGGCTTGAAGGTCTAACTGTGGCTAGTATTCTACTCCATGTCCTCTGAAACCTGAAATTAAAATCCATCATGTACTCCTAGGGTGCCCTTTTAATGGTAGTCAAATTTTCAACTAAGGAGAGGTGGTCAGATTTATCTTCAAATTGATTGTTCAAGGCTTGACCCAATCCATCCCAATCAGCTATAGAACCAACCGCTAAGCCTCTAAACCATTGTAAATCCTTGCCTTTGAGGGAAGCTACCAATAACCTTATAGCCACATTATCTTGGGTTATATTATGAAGGGCATAGAGGGATCCTACATCTCTTATATGCTCAATACTAGAGGTCTGATCCTCTCCTATGAAAATGGGCAAGATTTTAAGGGCTGATATGGGTATGTCATTATGTTGTTGCAAATTCAAGGGGCTACCTTGATTGAAGGCTCTAAAAGGATGTTGTCTAGCCAATGAAGGATTTAGGGGAGCTTAAACTGCTGGTGCTACTTGCACTAGCTGAATTGGAGAAGTGGTTGCAGGAATGTGAGTAGGTGTAGGAGTGGGATTTGTAGATTGGAATGCACTAGTTTGGGCTTCCTTAGACCTCTTCTTGATAGATGACAAATTTGTATAAACAAAAGGATTCTTACTTTTCCTGGCTGGGATCCCACTCATAAGCTTAAGCGCTAATCTGTATGAAACAATATTAGAGTTGCTAGGTGTGATATCAAAACATAGTCACTGCTCATACCACACAATAACTTGCATAAAAAACTTAGAAATTTGACTCACTGAGTCTTTAGTCCCACCAGGTGTGCCAAAAACTATTTTCACTAAGGATTGCACCCAATTCGCTAAGTGTTAAAACTCAGCAATCCTATGAAACATGAGACTATTCTTAGGCTATGGGTAACCTATCTGAGAATAGACCCCTAAATTAAGGGCCAAGTTCCCTTTAGATCACTTAAAACTGACTACCTTTCTAAAGGAAAGGGAGAGAGTGCATAACATAAACAATTGAAACTGATTAAAAGAAAGGTCATCCAATGAATTTGAAAGAAGATCCACAACTTAATTAAGTTTATTGCAACAACAAAACAAAACTACATTTCAAAACTTGATTTTGCTTCCTTAAACTCTTTATGAAATAATGTACTTGAAAAAGAGAGAAGGGAAGATGATTCCATAATTCTGATCTTTTCAGTTTGCACACAAATTAACACTGCAAAGCTAAGATGAATTCCTAGACATTCACTTGGATCAACATGCATATTATGAATACAAGGACATCATAATAATCCTGGATGAGATTCAAAAAGGAAGAAATCTGAAATTGTAGGGAAACAAGAAGGATCAATTTTATTTCTGAAAATAAACTAAGTACAAGATGTGTCTCTCAAAGCTACAACACTCATATTAGAGAGAAAAGAATGTAGACCTAACCTTCATCATGAAAAGTGAGAGGTATATAACTAAAACCTAGGAATCTGCATTCAAATCCCACCACCTCCTAAGAATGGAAAAGATCTCAAAATAGACCCATGAGGCTGCATCATTACTCGGATGCCAAATTCTTGAGTTTTTAGGGGTGGGGGAAAAAGTGGGATGCCTAAAAAAGATAGTCAAAAGAAGACCATTCTACCCACTAAGTCGTGCACCAAAATAGGATTTTGACAATAGTTTATAAAAAACACCATTGTCAGAATTACAATAAACAATGAGCCATGACTTTTACATTGAAAGAAAACCTTAACCCCTACTAAGACACAAAATGGACCTAGAATATTTTAAAATGGTCTCAACCCAAAAAATGGGGAGACACATTTTAAAATAATAACATAGATAAGAAACCTACTTATGCCCTAAAATGAATTAAGGATTTAATACATATTTTATAACATTCTCAACCCAAAAATGGGGAAAATATTTAACATAAAATCCATCTAAGACAAAAGATGCCCACAAAAACAAATCTCAATCCTGGAAAGAGGGGATAAATGAAAAATCATCATTTTAATCAAATTCTTCCCTCAAAAATGAGAGGAAGAGCTGGCAACAGATACCTAAATCTCTGGCATTTGGCAAGTTTCCATCAACATTGTCAGTTACTTTTGGATCTCAAGCTGAAGAAGGAAACATCTTTGTTATGGCATCAACTTCTTTGAGGTAGGTTTCATTATGCGAACCACTATTTTGATTTTTCCTCTGTATAACTCAGAACAATGGCATTTGTATCATTCATTTTTGTATTTTGGAGGGCATGTAATTGCACTTGATAGAATCAAAAGGCACTATGATTTTTGAGATTCACCACTGTTTATGTATTTACTGGTTCAAGCTCCTCTGAATTTTGGGGGCAATGTATACATATATTTACTTTTGCTTTAAAAACTAGGGCATCATTTCTTGGTATTGTATTGATTGTTTATGTTGTGTCCTTACTGGCATTGTCACTAGTTTTATTGTGTATTGTTTGACCCCATTGTATTTTCCAGGGAACGGTCTATGAATTCACTATGAAGGCTATGCCAGCTAGGGCACGAGTTTGGAAACATATCATCTAACCAACACTATATATTTTGACATTTTAAAATTTCTTGATACAACCCATGAACTTATGCTATTTTACTGATCATCCACATCCTTTGTTTTGAATCTCGTATCATTTTTATTCATTTGTTTGCTTCTTCCTCAGCCCATGCCCTATCAATGCATTGTGGTATGTTCACTTTTGGGGCCATTCTAGCTAGGGTATGGGTTTTGTATTCACCAGCTCAAATGTTGAGAGCCTGTAAAAACTAGGGCATCATGTTTGTACTTCCATTTACTATAATTCGTGAACCTTTATGCTTGCCATTGCCATTTGAAATGATCATGCTGAATGAGCCCATAAAAACTAGGGCATAGATTATATTTCCTTCATTGTCTCATGTCATCTCATTGTCATGGTGCATGGATTGGTATGTTGCTTTGACATTTCATAATCATGCCATGTTTATTGTTCTACCTATGTCCCATTGCTTCACTATAGCTTTCAGTTCTTTGAGATGACCCATGCTTTGAATATGGACATGCTGTAGATGTCATTTGTATCTTAATCACTTCCATCACTTTGGAAGGTCACGAGCCACTCTTATAACTCACTGTTTCTTGTGATCCTTTGGCTGCGTATAGTTTTTATATGAAAATGCATCTATTGCTTATGCCAGCCCGTGAACTTAGTTTCTGGTTGGCAATGGTTTTTTCTATTAAAATGGTACAAGCCCATGAACTTATGCTATTTTACTAACATGTTCACTATTTTGAATTGAACACCTTTGCATTTGCATAGTTTTATTGGTGAAAACTATCCGTCCTTTGGTAGATTGAGGGCACCATGTTTGACTAATTCTACTAGAGACTCATCCCTATTGAAGTGAATTTCAAGCATCTATAATAGTATTTGTGTGATCTTGATAACCCATAGCTAATACATTAATACATGGTTCTCTATTCTTATCATTGGCTCCTATGGAGGCTGACATTAACCTATAATGTAGATGTAGATCTTGTTTTCCTCAATGTGATTGATTTCATTACATCATGTGATTGTGCACTTGATGTCATTGGAGGGTGTTATGTTCAATGTTTTATTGCATGGCTTCATGTTGGACCATACTATAGTGGCTACATTCCTTTGAGGCTCTATGATGCACAATATCATTGTTTCTCTTTGTTGGTTGTAACTAGCTTGATGCCAAAGACATTTGATGTTACAGTAGGATGATATTGTATGGATATTTTCTATTTGGTAGCTAGTTTTGATGGATCTCCAAGGCCCGAGCCTACCTTTTACTATTATTACTGACTATTGTCACCATGCCTGTGCTCTTCTCTATTCATGGGAAACCATGATCCATATCTATTACTGTCATTATCATGCCCTACTCTATTTTTTTTTGAAGCATTACAGTCCTTTATTTTTTGATTAGAAATTCATTGGTTCTAGGCTCATGAAATGTGGAAGCTCGATATCTTATTATACTTGTACCCCTTTATTTCTTTGATTTTATAATGCCTCATTATACACTTGTGACCCCTAAATGTCCTACTACTATTTCCTTATCTGGTTGCTCCTCTAGTTGATTATGGGTTTTCTTGGCCTATGATGCAGTTACTAATAGGAAACTTAAGGTTTTCCTATCATGATCTGCATCAAGGGTCAAGGTCATTCATCTGGGACCCAACACCCTTGAATTTATTGTTGGATCAGCTCCTCCTATATTTGCACATGGAACAAACACATTAGTAAAACATGATGCCCCCTTTATTTCTTGAGCCTTTTATGCACATGCCCTGAGCACAACCTTTCCTAGAGGTGTATGGCTAAGTGTATGTATGCATTTTGTGCATATTGGATCTAACCCATATCTTCTCTTCTCTTCTTGTAGGTTCTCGACCACAGGAGCTCTCTGGATAGGACCAGATCTAGACACCATTACCAGGAAATGTCTGGTACCCCTATATTTTAATTGATTACTTTATCTATATCTGCACTCATTCATCTAATTCTGGTAATGGCTATGCTCATGGCCTTTGTGAGCTTAGATAGATGTTTCTTTCTAGTTCTTTCCCTCTTGTGTAGCATACATATCATTGATAGATGCATGTCTAATCTTTAGATGTAGTTTATTTCCTTTCTCTTTCATGTACTTTGCAATGAAATGAACACAAATTTTAAGAAAGACCACTAATAATTTCAAACTAGGGTGCAGAAGTCTAACTTAGTAACTAGGCCACCCTATGGTGAGTAAAATACTGATAACATATACTTCCATATCTTGTAGGCTTTATCTAGTGTCTTGAACTCTAAGAACTTATTTTCAGATAGGGTGCTAATGAGTGCTTCTTTAGCAATAGCATTTTTAGTGAATAGCTCCTTTTTCTTAAGAGTTGCATCTTCTTTTGCAAGATCTGATAGGGAAGGAATCTTAGTTTCCTTAGTAGAAACTCCAAAGATCTCAAAAGGAATGCATTGTAAATGTGCTATCATCTTGTTCTTCCAGTCAAAATAATTATCTCCATCAAACTTAGGACTTTATTTTCTGAAGTATGCCATCTGATCAACCTCAAGTTGTTAAACTTTCTCTCCGAGGTACTTTGATCTGATACCAATTGTTAAGAATAGTCCCAAGAGATAACTGAGATGATGGGGGGTGAATCAGTTATCTACTATTATGAATGGGAACACTGAGAGGGGGGGGGGGGTGAATCAGTGTTCATTGTATATTTACCTTTTTACTTAATCTTTAAACTCAACTTAAATGCTTAAGTACTAAAATGAACATCCATATAAACATGAAACATGAAATCAACACATAACACCAATATGGTTATGGGGAAACCCAAATAGGTAAAAACCCCTATGGGAATTGACACCCACTAATATTTTGTACTAGTGTTTAGTGATCCCTGTTAGAAGATCCTTAACCCTATTAGGAGTTTCTTTACAATGTATTAAGTATAGTAGACCATGTCAAGGGTCAATCCCTATTAGGAGTCTTTTACAATAGTCCATGTAAGGGGAGTGGACGCACTATCCTAGAGTTCACTACTCAAGTGGTGAAGGCTGCAACCTTCTAATCTCAGATACAGACTATATATGTTGGATGAAATGTCACTGTGACACTGCTTGGTAGATTAGTTCCTTTGATGCATTGATGCTTTGACCCCTTGCAAACTGCTAATAAATCTTATATTTTCTTCACATACTTCTACTCTACTTACTACAACTCTATATCAACTTCCATACAAAATACAATGGGCGCATCTCATATTTATATGCACATAAAAAATTAACAACTAGGTTAGCCCTTAGACTTATTACATACAATGCTTCCAAATGAATTCACTCAAGCATGTTTACAAACAAACATATATACATGTTAGAAACCTAATTACAATAGGCCCATAGCCTTTACATCAATAGAATATAATCGCAACTCAAAATGATAACAACCGGCTTCTTACTCTGCTCTTCACTGGCACTCACTGGCTATGTAATTTCATCTATCTATATCTTCCTCATACTTGCATATCTGATCATGCACTCATAGACTAAGCATCAATATAGTTTAACTAAATTAACTTCTAGGGTGCACACCATAACTCAGTCGTACACATGTGTGCTAATGCTCAAAGCTATAGGAACTCTGTACACTGTCCGGTCTTCAACACTTAACTAATTTTTTATCTTCTCATTAAGTGCACTAACTCCAAACTGCTATATCACTTTTTTTCCATAATGAAAACACTATATTAAGTCATATACATTAGTATAGCCAACTTGCCAACAATATCCCCCTTTGTCATTGATGACAACAAAGGAATATGGCCAAGTTGCTAACTATCATTAATACAAAAAAATTTTTGTCTTCTATACATACACTTATATCTCCCTATACATATTATGATCCATATTCTATACAAAAATCCCCATTTGACATTAATGACAAAGGTGTTTCAAAAAATATATCTACATATAATCACTAAGGGAAAACATCTGGATATGCTATCTTTAGGTTTTGGATCTCCTTCTTCCAAAATGTGATTAAAGAGTTTACTATCTGGAGATGGGCTCATAGTGCATACTATAGCTTCTCCATCTTCTCCAAGTTAGTGCTAGGACCATGATCATATGTTATTATTGTGGTGTCTATGTTAGAATAACTAAGAGGGGGGTGAATCAGTTATCCATAGTCCCAAATCAAAATGTATAATCCAAAACAATTTACTTAAACTTCTGCAACTCGGTAATATAAAATACTATACTATTTGTGCTTTTACCAATTACCAGTCAATAACAACTAATGATTACCATTCAAATCCAACATGCAATATGTAAATTATGATAAAAAAAATCACCACAATGAACACATAACACAAAAGATTTAACATGGAAACCCTGTGAAGGGAAAAACCACCTGGGACCGGCAACCCATAAATGTTCACTCTTCTGAAGTGAGGTCGGTGAAGACCCAACCCCATTAAAGGTTACAAACATAATATGAGATGTGATCTTTTTAGAGGATTTTAGACCAACCGTTATCATCCAACCATCATTCACTATGGGGTTGATAGGATAATAATGTTCATTCTATGAATGATACATATAAGACTTTCAAGTCCACTCTGTTAAGAGATTTCTCTGTTTACAATAATTAAATTCTAACACCAGTTGATTTGATTACAATACAACTTCAATTGTAGATGTTCAGATCTATTTTATGCTCATTCAAATCCTTTGATCAGTATATCAATTCTATATCAACAATAATCAATGACTTACTGTTGCTCGGTAATAGCTTTCTGACACTTGATAAACTCTATAGTTTGGTTCTCCTTAACTAGTTTGATCAGGCATACATGAAGCTTGTTCATGCAATAATTTTGTTGTCCTTCTTCTTCTTGCATGATTTTCATAATGAAACCCTAGTCTCTTAAATAGATAAGTAAACCATTTTCTTTTCCTCTACTAGATTATGTTGCTTATTCTCCTTTGTCCATTTTGCTTCTTAAACCTTCCTTAGATGATGTGCTAATAACATGTTTTGATTTCATCCTTTACATCTTCCTTGAATTATGCTAGCCATTTATCTTCATAAAAAACATTATCTCCATCTCCTATCATGAGGTACTTTACAACTCATCAATCCTTAATGGCTAAACTAATCATTTAGTTCCTTTTCTTCTACTCAGTTAACAAAGAAATGTGTCGGTGACCACAAGCTCGGTTATACTATGCTCAATATACACTACACTGCTCAGTGTATACTATGATGCTTCATCAACTGACCACACTTCCTTGTGTCTTTCAGCTCCTTTCCTCATCATAGATGAATGAAACATAATCAAGTCAATAACATAAGGTCATAGACTCATTAGCAAGTTACCCAATGTATTCCTTATCCTCATCTATCATATACATATTCCTCATGTAGATATTTTTGTTCTTCATCTCTTTTACTCCTTTTCTACATATGTTTAGGTATTGTAACTTACAAAATAAGTGTTGTCAAACTAGTTGACATCAATGACAACATATTATTGATTTAATCATATTACATATCTAATCAACAACTTGGTGACTTCTAATCACATATCTTCAATTAGGTTCTAAATCAGTTGTAGTTTATCAATCTCTCCCTTTGGTATTGATGGCAACTCAAGGAATATAAAATATACCATACACATACCAAACATGTATTCTACAACTCTGTGAACAAATGTTGTACAAGCTCTCCCTAGCTTAATATTTTTAATCACTATGTTACTCAATAGCATTACCAATGTAGCTTTGACATTTTATAGTTATGATCTTTTAAGCTCTCGGATTCCTTCTTCTATTCTCAATAACTGATCTTTAGTGCTCTCCCTTTCTTTTTGTTTGTCTCTCCCTTAGATAGATGTCAGTGTTCTAATTGGTGCATATTGTTTCATAGTGTTCATCTCTCCCTTTGACAACAATGCCAAAGAAACAAATAAACATACAACTCTGTAGTAGCCATGTAACTCTCTATTATTCTATGCATACTTTGTATCTTTGTATACTGACATGCCAATCTATTCCAGTTCTCAAAACTATTCACAACCTTAAACATGATTCAAAGTGTGAACTTATGATGCTTCAACATGTATGATCTTCTGATAAGATTAGGTTGATGCAACATCTAGATCATTGGTGGAGATTTTCCAGCAGGCCAGTATTGACTGTATGTTTGTCATTGATGACAACATATGGAAAGTATCATGTGTGGAAGTCTTATGTAGTAATCCTTCTGTATATGTAGCATGGACATGATATCAGCATTATATCATGGGCACAAAGGTTAACTATTAGTACAGACAACTATATTGCAGTTGGTGTCAGCAGTGTTCCTAATAGAGTTACAAAAAGTGTTCTATGTATTGTTGTCCGTACAGTTATCATGGAGCCTTGTGTGCTTGGATATATGTTGAAGACATGTTAGTGATGTTAAGTTCATGGATGCATGGTCTAATGATGAATGCAAGTGAAGTTATGCAGTCACTATTCGCCAGTAGTAGTTTCCTGTGGTTGTTTAGAAGAGCCGATAGAGATTTTATTGGTTCTTGAGTTGTTCCTATCTTGAGGGCATGCTCCCTAGAAGTTAAGTTTGGAGAAGTGTTATTAATGTTTGGATAAGAGTGCATGAGTTAATTCAGCTTACAAAGAAAGTTCCACTTGTTTTGGTAGAGCCGACAATGTGTAGTGTGAGTCTACATTTATTTTATTAGATAGGTCCCAGATTGTGTTGTGTGCATAATAAAGCTGACAAAATGTTTTTGGAGTTTATTATGGATTCTCTATAATGATTTCAAGGTGGTTATAATAGGCCAACATGATTATATCATTTGGAAGAAAGATATTTATAGGCAGTCATTTATGATTGTTGAAGTATGGTTCATGGTTGATTAAGTAGAGTAGAGAAGAGTGTGCAAAAGTGTTGAGACATTAGAAGAAGGTCTATGTGACAAAGTAAAGTACTTGTGCTATTCATTGGAACTGATCTAGAGAGTAGGTCAAAGTGCAGTTCACCAAGATCCATATATAGTGTGTATCTATTATTCAGAAGGTTGTTGCCTTCACCCATTTGAGTAGTGAGCTCTCAAATAGTGCGTCCTCTCCCCTAACAAGGATAGCTATAAAAGAATCCTAACAAGGTATGACCCTTAACAACATCTACTATACTTAATATATTGTAAAGCTACTCCTAATAGGGTAAAGGATATTCTAACAAGGATCATTATACACTAGTATAGAATATTAGTGGGTATCAAGTCCCACTTGGGTTTTTACCTATTTGGGTTTCCCTGTAACCAAAATATTGGTGTTGTGTTCTTATGTTCTTTCATTGTGTTTATGCATTATGTTTCAGTATACTTAATTGGATAAAGAATTGAAACTTGTAGATAACTGATTCACCCCCCACCCCCTCTTAGTTATCTCTTGGGACTATTCCTAACAATTGGTATTAGAGCCAAGTGTCTAGGAGAGAAATTTTAATAGCTTGAGGTTGATCAAATGGCGTACTTCAGGAAAGAAAGTCCTAAGTTTGATGCAGAGAATTACCTTGATTGGAAGAACAAGATGGTAACTTATTTGAAGTGCATTTCTTTTGAAGTTTTTGATGTGACTATCAAAGTAGCTAAGATACCTACCCTTGAAGACCTTGCACAAGAAGATTCTATTGATAGGAAAAAGGAATTCTTTCATGATAATGCTATTGCTAAAGAAGTTCTTATTGGCACCCTATTTGATGGAGATTTTTCATAAATAAAAAAGGTTGATAGAGCCCACAAAATATGGAAGCACCTAGAAGATATATTTGAAGGAGAGAAACAAGCAAAGGATGCACACAGAAAGACATGGAATCAAAGATACAATGCATTAGAAATGTTTCCTGAGGAAAACATATGAGCTTACAATAAAAGGATAAATGAACCAGTTGCTAGAATCAGAAACAATGGTGGAGAGATTTCAGAAGATGACATTATGGAAAAATTGATGACTACTCTTACTCTTGAATATGAAAGAAAGATCAACATCCTTGATGAGACCATGAAACTTACATCAACCTTTAAGAGAGATACTTTGATTAGCAAACTCTCTACTTTTGAGATCTCAAGATTGAAGTTAGAACTAAAGAGTGAAACAACATTCAAAGCAACAATCCATGGTAAGAAGTCTACAAACACTTCTGGTAATTTTGATGATGATGATGAAGATAAAACACTAGATGATTTCATTTATATGATTTCCAAAAGAGAAAGGAAAGGAAAAGGAAAATATGAAGGTCAATTACCATTTAAGTGGTTTTCATGTAATAAGATTGGTCACTTTGCATCTAAGTGTCCTACTAGAGCCAAAAAGTTCAAAAAGGATTACAAGCCTAAGTATTCTAAGGAATGCTACTATACTAGAGATGGAGTATCAGATGATGAATCTTATGAAGAAGAAATTGGATTGATTTCTATTATAGATAAAATGAATAATAAGATCACTCATGGAGAGAATAAAGGAAATCAAGAGCTTGCATTGATTTCACACGATGACATAAGGATAGACTCGATTATAGATAGTGGTTGTTCACATCACATGACTGGTGATAAAGATAGGTTTATTAATTTGGACAAATATAATGGAGGTATGATCAGATTTGGAGATAACACTCCTAAACCAATAGTTGGTAGAGGATCCATCACTTTGGATGGAAAGAATAGTATTGATGATGTTCTTTATGTTGATGGTTTGAAACATAGCCTTCTCAGTGTTGGTCAGTTACTTGGAAAAGGCTATCAATTGGAATTCAAAGATGAAAAATGAATCATTAACAACAAGGATGGTGTTATGATTGCATTAGGATCAAAGACAAGAGGTAATGTGTTTCAACTCAATTCAAAAGAAAGTTTTTTTGTTGCTAAAGTTGATGATAGTTTGTTGTGGCATAAGAGACTATGTCATATCAATTTTGATAACATAGTAAAGATAAGAAATGTAAAAGTAGTAAGAGATCTACCTAGAATAAAAACACCAATTGATACTATATTTAAGGAATGTGTGATGGGGAAGCATGTGAGAAATTCATTCAAGAGCAAGCAAAATTTAGTAGAGAACAAGTTGGATCTGATTCATATAGACCTATGTGGTCCAACTCAAACAAGATCATACTATGGTGAAAGGAATTTCATTTTGTTTGTTGATGATTATACTAGGATGATGAGGGTTACATTCTTAAAAGATAAGTCAAAATCTTTTGAGAAGTTCAAAATATTCAAAGCTAAGGTTGAGAATGAATTTGGACTAAAGATAAAATGTTTGAGATTGGATAAAGGAGGAGAATTCACCTCTGATTGATTCTATGAGTACTACGAAGAACATGGCATAAAGAGATAGTTAAGTGCACCTAGAACCCCTTAGTAGAATAGAAATGTAGAGAGAAGGAATAGGATCATTCTTGATACAATGCACACCATTATGATAGAAGGAAAAGTTTCACACACCTATTGGAGAGTTGTGGTCAATACAATATCCTATATCATCAATAGAATTCAATTGAGGCTAGGCACTAACAAAACACCTTATGAGCTATGGTTTGGTAATGTTCCCACAGTAAAATACTTTAGAATCTTTGGAAGCAAGTGCTACATCAAGAGGGATGAAGCAGTGGGCAAGTTTGATGCAAGAAGTGATGAAGGTATTTTTCCTGGTTACTCTACTAAAATTAAAACTTATAGATGTTTTAATTTAAGATTGAAGAAGATCATTGAGAGTTCTCATGTAAAGATTGATGAGAAGTTTATGATTCAAGAAAGATATCAAGATTACCCACCCATGATTGAGGAAGAACCTAGACCATCTACTAGTGAGACAATTATTGAATAAATGTTTGACAGTATTGATGCATTATTCAATGACCCTGAGACAAGTGAAGAAGAAACTCCCAAGGCTAATGAGTCAACATCACCTAAAGTTCCAAAGTTTACATCAAGAAATCATTCTGAGATAGACATCATTGGAGATCAGAGTGCCAAATTCCTAAAAAGGTCCCAAGGAAAGAACTCAGCTAGTAGTGAAGCCAGTGATAAGAATGTGATTGGAAGAAAATGGATTTTTAGAAACAAGATGAATGAAGATGGTACAATACTAAGAAAAAAAGCAAGATTAGTATGTAAAGGATATGTGCAAAGAGAAGGTATTGATTATTCAGAGACATTTGCACCTGTGAGTAGATTAGAAGCTATTAAGTTTTTTCTAGCTTATGCTATAGTCAAAAAATTTAAAGTTTATTAGATGGATGTCAAGTCAGCATTCCTAAATGGAGACTTGAAAGAGGAAATGTAAATTGAGCAACCAGAAGGATTCACCTTATCAGACATACCTAATATGGTATGCAAATTGAAGAAGGCCCTCTCTAGACTTAAGTAAGCCCCTAGAGCATGGTTTGAGAGACTAGATGGATACTTAATAAAGGTTGGATTCAAGAAAGGAGTAGCATATTGTAATCTATTCATTAGAGAGACATCTAAAGGTTTTCTTCTTGTAGCTATATTTTTTGATGACATTATCTTTGGAGGTAATGATAAACTAAGTGCTGAATTTACCAAAGAAATGCAGAATGAGTTTGAGATGAGTATGATTTGTCCTATCAAATACTTTTTGGGACTAAATGTGTAGTAGATAGAAAAAGGAATTTTTATTAATCAGTCAAAATATGTGAAAGAGATACTGAAGAAATTCAAGATGTATGATTACAAGCTAGTAGGAACACCTATGATCACTGGATGCAAGCTTACAAAAGATGATGAATCACCAACAATAGATATAACATTGTATAAGTCTATGATTGGTAAACTCATATATCTTACTCACACTAGACCTGATATTTCAAATGCAGTTGGAATAGTTGGAATATTTGCAATAGAACCTAAACAAAGTCACCTCATGGTAGTAAAAATAATATTCAAATACTTGTAGGGCACTATAGATTATGGTCTATGGTATCCTAATTCAGAAAATGTTGAGCTTCATGTGTAATTGATGTAGATTGGGAATGATGTGTTGATGACAAAAAGAGTACTTCAAGAGGAGCAGTGTTTCTTGGTGATAGACTTGTCACTTGGACAAGCAAGAAAAAAATTTGTATTTCTCAGTCAACAATAGAAGTTGAGTATGTTGTAGCAGCCCTAAATTGTTCTAAAATTGTTTGGATCAAGCAGATGATAAAAGATTTTGGAATTTAGATTGATTATCCTATTGTTATTCACTATGATAACACTAGCACTATCAATATGTCAAATAACCATGTGATGTATGCAAAGACAAAGCACATTGAGATCAAGTATCACTTCTTAAGAGAGAAATTGATAGAGAAAGAAGTCAAGTTGGACTATGTGAGTACTAAAGATTAGTCGGTAGATATATTCAGAAAGCCCTTGCCTAAGGATACTTTTGAGTATCTCAAGGAGAAGTTGGGAGTCATTTTGTTCCCTATTTCTACTTAGAAGAAAGAAGGAAAGGCATTAGTCCTCTGGGACTAGTGGAAGGTTGACTACTCTACCTTAGGAGTAGTACCTATGCTTAAAATGAATGGCACCCTTTGCCACTGATGTCAAAGGGGGATTAATATATAGAGTCATGAAAAAAAGAAGAAAAAGAGAAGTAATATACTAAGGGGGAGCAACATTAAGACATTACAATAGTTTAGTTGAGGAAATGGAGAATATTAGAAAATATTGTAGTAGATGGAAGATTCATCTTTGGGGGAGTTTTTCAGAGAAAATGGAGAATTTTATAAAAGAAATGTTCATTTGGGTTGGTGGTGATTTTTCATTCCACATGTTTCCATCAATTTCAAAGGGGGAGATTGTTGGAGATTTGCCAGTAGGCTATTTCTAACTGTATGTTTGTCATTGATGACAACATATGGAAAGTAGCATGCATGGAAGTAGTATGCAGTAAGCCTTCTATATATGTAGCATGGACATGATATCATGGGCACATAGTTTAACTATTAGTATAGATAGTTATATTGCAGTTGGTGTCAGTAGTGTTCCTAACAGAGTTAGAGATAGTGTTCTATTTATGGTTGTTCATACATTTATCATGGAGCCTTGTGCACTTGGATATATGTTGAAGACATGTTAGTGATGTTAAGTTCATGGATTCATGGTCTGATGATGAACACAAGTGAAGTTATTCAGTCGCTATTCGCCAGTAGTAGTTTCCTATGTTTCTTCAGAAGAGTCGATAGAGATTTTAAGCTTGGAGAAGTGTTATTGATGTTTAGTTAAGAGAGCATGAGTTAATTTAGCTTACAGAGAAAGTTCATGTTGTTTTGGTAGAGCTGACTCTACATTTCTTTTATTAGACAGGTCCCAAATTGTGTTGTGTGCATAATAGAGTGGACAAAGTGTTGTTGGAGTTTATTATGGTTTCTCTATAATGATTTCAAGGTGGTTCTAACAAGCTAAATTAATTATATCATTTGGAGGAAAGATATTTAGAGGTAGTCATTTGTGATTACTGAAGTATGGTTCATGTTTGATTAAGTAGAGTAGAGCAGAGTGTGTGAAAGTGTTGATACATCTAAAGAAGGTCTATGTAACCAAGTACAATACTTATGCTATTCATTGGAACTGATCCAAATAGCAGGTCAAAGCGTAGTTCCCCAAGATCCAGATATAGTGTGCATCTATTATTCAGAAGGTTGTTGCCTTTTCCCATTTGAGTAGTGAGCTCTTGGATAGTGCATCCTATCCCTTAACATGGACAATTTTAAAAGACTCCTAATAGGGTCTGACCCTTGACTAGGTCTACTATACTTAATATAAAGTAAAGCTACTCCTAACAAGGTAAAGGATCTTCTAACAAGGACCATTATACACTAGTATAGAATATTAGTGGGTATCAAGTCCCACCGGGGTTTTTACCTATTTGGGTTTCCCCATAACCAAAATATTGGTGTTGTATTCTTATGTTCTTTCATTGTGTTTATGCTTTATATTTAAGTATACTTAATTGGATAAATAATTGAATCTTGTAGATAACTGATTCACACCCCCCCCCTCTTAGTTATCTCTTGGGACTATTCCTAACAATCACATTAGTGACTGGTAGATAGGAGACGAAACCCAAGTTTGGTCCTCAAGTATTCAAATGTATCCTTTGGTAGAGGCTTTGTAAATATGTTTGCAAGTTGTTCTTTTGATGTAACAAACTCTAGCTTAACTTGCTTCTCTTGTACTTGTTCTCTCAAGTAGTGATACTTAATAGATAAATGTTTTTTTTTAGAATGCATCACCAGATTATTTGAACTATTTATTGCACTTGTGTTATCATAGTATATAATCACTGGCTCAATGATTATCTCATTCATACCTTCTAGAACTTTCTTAATATATGTAATATTTGAACAGTTTGTAGCAACAAAAACATACTCTACTTTGACTGTAGATTGAGAAATGCAAGCCTGCTTCTTACTTGTCTATGTAACAAGTCTTTCACCAAAGAAAAATGCTCCTCTGCTAGTACTTTTTTTGTCATCCACATTTCTAGCCCAATCAATATCAGTATAGAATTTGAGTTCAAGCTTGCCTTCCATAGGATACCATAATCCATAATCTTCTATTTTCTTCAGGTATCTTAAGATTCTCTTTGTAGCAACCATGTGTGACTCTCTAGGGTTTGCAAAAAATCTTGCAACAATTCCCACAACATGTGCTATGTTTGGTCTATTATGCACTACATACATTAACTTAGCAATCATAGATTGGTATAGTGTCTAGTTCACCTCTGTAGTTTCATCTTCCTTAGTCAATTTACATCTAGTAGCCATCAGTATTCCCATAGGTTTAGCATCTTCCATACCAAATGTCTTCAATACTTACTTCATATATTTGGATTATGTGATGAATATACCATCATTCTGTTGAATCGCTTGTAGTCCTAGAAAGAACTTAATCTCTCCGAACATAGACATTTCAAATTCACTTCTCATTTCATTAGAAAATGACTTAAAAATTTGATCTTGTTCTCCAAAAATAATGTCATCCACAAATATTTAAGCAATAAGAATTGTATCATCTATATCTCCTTTCATATATAAATTGTTGTTCTCACTTGTTCTGACAAATCCAATACTTAACAAATAAGTATGCAGCCTTTCATACCAGGCTCTCAGTGCTTGATTCAAACCATATAAAGCTTTATGTAATCTACATACCATATCTTTCTTTTTTGGATCCATGAACCCTTAAGTTGTTCTATGTAGACTTCTTCTTCAAGTATTCCATTTATAAATGCTAACTTGACATCCATTTGGTAAAATTTGAACCTTTTGTGTGTAGTATATGCAAGTAACATTCTGAATCCTTCTAATCTAGAAGTAGGTACAAATGTTTCACCATACTCTATTCCTTCCTCTTGTGTATATCCTTTGCATACTAATCTATCTTTATTTCATGTTACCTCTCCATTTTCATTTTGCTTGTTTTTGAATATCCACTTAGTACTGATAAAATTCTTATCTTTAGGTCTAGGTACTAAGGCCTAGGTTTTGTTCTTTTCTATCTAGGCTATTTCCTCTTTCATTGAATTAACCCATTCATCATTTTCTAATGCAACTTTTACAATCTTCGGTTCATATTTACAAACTAGACATGTACCTTGTCTTGCTTTACTCCTTTTTTGTATGCTAGCTTGTCTATCTCTAATGATTTTTGTCTCAGGATGGTGTCTTCTGAAAAAACTTGCCAGTATCTAATTTCTTCTTTCTTGTTCATCCTATGCAAGTTCATTTTCTTTCTCAGTAGGTCCTTCCTGCTCATCGATTTCTTTTTCATGTTCCTTGGTATTGTTTTCTTGTTGACTGGTTGTCACTATCTATTGTGTCAGTAGATACTCAGGTTGTTCAAAGTAAGTGAATCTACTATAGTCCTCAGGTTCCTTTTTTCTTCCCTCTACATTGTTATCATCAAACTCATCAACTCGAACATTAGTACTCTCAATCATTTTATTAGTAACTCTATTCAAACACTTGTATGCTTTACTTTTACTGGAATATCCTAGAAATATCCCTTCTTCACCTTTTGAGTCAAACTTTCCATTACTTTCATCTTTTAGAATAAAACATTTTCTTCCAAAAATCCTAAAATGACTTATAGTGGGTTTGTGTCCAAACCATAACTTATAGGGTGTCTTATTATTGTCCTTCAGATGCACTCAGTTTAGCACATAGATAGCAGTGCTAACAACTTCTCTCCAGTATGTTTGAGCAAAAATCTTTTCTATCATTAATGTCCTTGTACAGTAAAAAATTGACCTATTCATCCTTTCAGCAATGTCATTCTCCTAGGGTGTCCTCAATATAGACACCTATCTTTTAATACCATGCTCATTACAAAAATTAGTAAATTCATTAGAGATAAATTCATCTCCTCTATCAGATCTTAAGCCTTTAAAATCTTTACTAGTCTCTTTTTCTAATTTTTATTTATACTACTTGAACATCTTGAATGCCTCAAATTTTTATTTTAAGAGCATGACAGTCATCAACCTGGTATTATCATAAAAAAAAAGAATAAAATATCTATCTCCATAATAACTCTAAGTTCTCATAGGACCACATAGGTCGGTATGAACCAACTAAAGTATCTTATTTGTTGAATAGTCTTTTCTTTTGAAACTAGATTTAGTCATTTTACCTTTCAGACATTCATGACACATAACATGATCAAGATTTGACAAGTTAGGCAGACCTCTAACTCATTTCCTTTTACTAATCTTAATCATGTTATCAAAATTCACATGACATAACCTTTTATGCCACAGCCATGCATCTTCATCTTTCATCAATAAACAAGAAGACTCATCATTATCAAGATAAAATAGATTACCTTTGGATTGTGTACCTATTCCAACAGGTCTTACTCCATCATCGAATATTTTCACCTTTTTTCTCTCAAAAGCAACTCGGTGGCTTGAATTGTTTAGTTGTGCCACACTTAACAAATTATAGTTTAATCCTCTTACCCAATAAGCATTTTCACATTTTAATCTATCATTTATCATCAGGGATCCTTTACCTCTTGCCATATAGGGTACTACATCATTTCCCATTCATACAGATCCTCCATTTTATTCTTCAAGATAATCAAATTTTTATTCATCACCAGTCATGTGATGTGTAAAACCACTATCTATAATCCATGTATCATTCTTATTAACCTTAGAGATAAGTGTTGTCTCTACATACCTTTCATCTTCTTTGGAATCATCCTTCATTGCCATAAATACTACCTACACATCATCATCAATGTTGGTATTGGTGATATCTTCTTCCTCATAAATGTAGAAAACCTTCTTTCCTTTGTCATTATTGTCTTGATTATCTATGTTGTAGTGTCGGTAGCCTCTATTGTATCTTCTCCCATAGCTTCCTTCAAATTGATCTTTGGTTCTTTCATCATCTTTATCGTGTGGACATCTAGCAGCAATGTGGCCAACTTCTTTATAGTTAAAGCATGCTAGAGGTAACTTGCCTCTATACCTTCCTTTTCCTTTAGGTAACCTTTTAGCCATAAGAGCTTCAAGTTCATCAAGATCATCATCAGTATTTCTATCACTATCATCATTCTTATTAATTATGCTACTAGACTTACCAATCTTTAGAGAAGTCATGAAAGTGGATTCAACAGATGGTACAACACTATTATCATAATTATTCAATTCAAATGTTGTAAGCTTTCCAATCAGATTATCAAGAGTGAGTGTGTTATTAGGTGCTGACCTATTTTCAAGAATTATAGATATTCTAATGGCATAGATAGGAAATAGGGTTCTTAGAATTTTTCTTACCACAGTGTCTTCATCAATAACTCCATCTGATGCTCTAATAGCATGAAATACCTCTTTTATTATGTTTTTGTACAGCATAATGTTTTCACCTTCTTTCATCTTCATGTCATCAAGTCTTCCTCTTAAGCTTTCTTCTCTTGCTCTGTTGACATTCACATCACCACTATAAATTTGAGCTAGTTTATCCCACATCTTCTTAGTAGTAGTACAATCCTTGATGTCTTCAAATTTGGCATCTGAACAAGTGGCAACAATATCCATCATAGTAATATTATGTTCATGCCTATCCCTTATTTGATCAAGGGTCAAGGGACTAGTGGGTGGTGCAAGGTATCCATTATCCATCAGATCTAGGGTAGAATACCCAATCCTGGATATATGCAGCTTCATTCAACTTTCCCATATTGTGTTGTTATCCTTGTTCAAGTTTAGCACTTCCCTCTTAAACATTTTGAGACCTTTGTGCTGAAGTCGTTAAAACTCTATTCCAAGGAACCAAAAATTTAATACCAATTGTTAGAATAACTAAGAGGGGGGTGAATAAGTTATCCACAGTCCCAAATCAAAATGTATAATCCAAAACAATTTACTTAAACTTCTGTAGCTTAGTAACATAAAATACTATAGTGGCTGTGCTTTTATCGATTACCAGTCAATAACAACTAATGATTACTTATCAAATCAAACATGAAATATGTAAAATATGATAACAAACAATCACCACAATGAACACATAACATAAAATATTTAACGTGGAAACCCTATGAAGGGAAAAACCACCTCGGACCGGCAACCCAAAAATGTTCACTCTTCTGAAGTGAGGTCAGTGAAGACCCAACCTTGTTAAAGGTTACAAACACACTGTGAGGTGTGACCTTGTTAGAGGATTTTAGACCAACCATTATTGTCCAACCAACATTCACTATGGGGTTGACAAGATAACAATGTTCATTCTATGAATGATACATATAAGACTTTCAAGTCCACTCTGTTAAGAGATTTCTCTATTTACAATGGTTAAAATGTAACAACAATTGATATGATTACAATACAAATTCAATTGTACATGTTTAGATCTATTTTATACTGATTCAAATCCTCTAATTAGTATATCAATTTTGTATCAACAATAATCAATGACTTACTATTGCTCAGTAATAGCTTTCTGACTCTCGGTAAACTCTATAGTTTGGTTCTCCTTAACTAGTTTGATTAGGCATACATGAAGCTTGTTCATGCGATAATTTTGTAGTCCTTCTTCTAATGACATGAGTTTCAGAAGAAAACCCTAGTCTCTTAAATAGACAAGTAAACCATTTTCTTTTCCTCTACTAGATTATGCCACTTATTCTCCTTCATCCATTTTTCTTCTTAAACCTTCCTCGGCTGATGTGCTAATAACATGTTTTGATTTCATCCTTTAGATCTTCCTTGAATTATGCTAGTCATTTCTCTTTGTAAAAAACATTATCTCCATCTCCTATTATGTGGTACTTTACAGCTCATCAATCCTTAACGGCTAAACTAATCATTTAGTTCCTTTTCTCCTACTCGGTTAACAAAGAAATGTGTCAGTGACCACAAGATCAGTTTATAATATGCTCAGTATACACTACACTTCTCGGTGTATATTGTGATGCTTCATCAATCGACCACACTACATTATGTCTTTCAGCTCTCATGCTCATCATAGATGAATGAAACATAATCAAGTCAATAACATAAGGTCATAGACTCATCAGCAAGTTACCTAATGTATTCCTTATCCTCATCTATCATATACATCTTCCTCATGTAGATATTTTTGTTCTTCATCTCTTTTACTCCTTTTCTATAGATGTTTAGGTATAGTAACTTACAAAATAAGTGTTGTCAAACTAGTTGACATCAATGAAAACATATTACTGATTTAATCATATTACATATCTAATCATAAACTCCGTGATCTCTAATCACAGATCTTCAATTAGGTTTGAAATCAGTTTTAGTTCATCATTCTATGTCCTTGATGTTCTAATTTAGTATATCTAATGACGGTGCAAGAGCATTCCTGAGCTGTGTTTTCCTTGCCCTAGTTTTTGTCATTTCCTTTTATGCCTTCTCAATCTTATCTATTTTCCCTTGGTATACATTATTACACATGTTGACATCTATGGATGGGTCTTTCACCAAACTCTTGACTTGCTCAATCATAGCTTCTGCCTCTTTTATTTTCTTATAATGGGCATCATTAAGCTTATCATGATCCATGCATTCTGCAATGACTCTTCTTCATTGATCTGCAAACTCTTTTAAGGATGCTTGACTAGTCTTTAGTGAGCTCAGGTCAAGTGCAAAGTTTCTCATTAATTCACTCAACCTCTTCTTTAGGTACTTTTCTTCTGCAACTAGGGATGCAGATTCTTCAAGGGTTGAGAAATTACTTTTGAAATGTGATATTATTGTGCTTACATCACCAATAGATTGTATCTTGACACTTTCTTGTCTTCTAGCAACAAATTGTTCAGAATTCTTACTGATTCTACCAGGATGGAATTCCTCATCACTTGTTTTTCTTTGGCCTTTTGCATGGCTAGGATACTAAATTTTATCAGATCTTCTTCTCTCCATGAGTCCAATCTGGATGTGTTAGGTGTCAAACTTGACAACAATGCTACTAAGGGAGGAGTGCAATCCATCACTTCTTGTTTTACCTGGACTAGTTCAACTGATGGTTCATTACTCTGATCTACTTTTCTGTTTCTTTCTTTTCTTCTTCTTTTTCTTGGTCTTTATTTTCTTCCATCTTTTCTTATTCTTTCTTAGCTTCAATAAATAATTCTTCTTGATGAGTGGGAGGTGTGTTGCTACATGAAATTTAAGCTTCTTATGTTCTCACAAAAGCTTCTTCAAACTTATCCACCTTAGTGTCAGTAGCCGCCATGGCTATCTCTACATTATCAATGATAATGGTGCTATCCTTGAGTGATTTTGTCATGGGCATAGAATTATCTACCTCTGATTGTGTATCCATTATAGGTGTTGAATCTTGAGGATCTGTTACTGATGCATTAGTGGACTCTGCCACCTTGACTTTCTTTATGGATACTTGTGCTTTGGGCATAGTAGGTGGATACATGTGCCTATTCCTAAAGACCTTCTCGAATGCTTTCTTTGTTTCTTTGGAAACTAATTCATATTTTTTATCCATTATATTCAAAGTTCTTGTCTTGGTCCTGAGGTTGAGGCTTCACCAAATCTAACAGTAACTTCTTCTCTTCTAGCTCACATACAGGAAGAGTTTCATCTAAGATCTTCTCTCCTATCCATAGATCTTCTTCAATTTCCTGTATCTTTTGGAATTCTAGGATGTTCCATACCTTATCAAGGATCATAGTCTTAAGTTCCAACACTGTTTTCTTAAGCTTCAACATGTGTTTGATTATCATACCATGTATCTCAGATTTGTCTATTTCACTATATTTTTCATAAAACTTCCCTACTTGATCAATTCTTCCCTCATTAATTATTATTGCACTTAGCACACTGAGACTAGGTTTGAAACTTACTTTAGGAGGTGCTTGGGAGTTCTTTATGTTCCTTGCAACTCTTGAGGATGTATTACTAGTGTTGATCTCTTTCTTCCTCTTTGGCATTACCTTATACTTTGGAGGAGTAGTAGGGTCAATGGTTTCCTTGGGCATAGAGGTAGTATCATCAATTTTATCCTTTTTTTCATCAAATTTCTCTATCTTTACATTCTTTAGCTTGGGATCATGTGATTTTGCCTTTCCTCCTACATTTGTGCTCTCTAATTCCAAAGTAATCTTTTGTTCTTTTTCTTTGTCTAGATCTGCTTGAGACAATCCATGTATTCTCAAGATCTCTGAGGTGACTTTAGCAACCTTTCTTTTTGTTTCTGCACTATTTAATTTAGCATCTATCTCTCATGTCTTTTCCTCACAAGGTCCCCACCTTGGCTCATTAGGGTTAGTAGGAGCTGAAAGCAATACTTGAGTGTATGCTTCTAAAAATTGTTCATCTACTTCATATCCAAGTGGATGAATCTATTTTATTCTAGGTACAACTACCTCCATGCATGTTGTATCTATTTCAACCATAAAAAAAATAGTATCCTTATATTTCTTAACAATGTTCTCTAGAATTTTTTACCTCATTTGCATCTTGGCCCTGAAGGTCTTCAATTAGAATGTTATGTAATATCTCAATGTACACTTAGTGGATGCCTTGTAAGATATATGTGGCATGGTTGGAATGGACTTGCCCAAATATGAATCTGATACAACTATATGAAGGTACATGCAAATGATCAAAGACCCAAACCTGAATATCTTGGTCTTATCATGCTTGATTTCCTTGATGTTATTAATCAACTATGTGGGAAAGATCTCACACAAATTAAAATCTCCAACTTCCTTCACAAGTCTAATGGCTGCTAGAATTGTGGCTGTAGACACACTATTCACCTTGCTAGTGAGTTGAAACCTGTATCCAAGTATCATGGACATCAATATGATGTCAGCTTGCTCAATAGGCTCAATTGTCATCCTGTGCCTATCACTCCTTGACTTACATATTTTCTCAAAAAAATTTCTAACATCCTTGCCTATAGGAAGGAAGGTGCCAGTCTTAGATAGGCCTATCATCTCATATATTAGGTCACTAGTGATTCTTACTAGCACATCACCTATCCAAAATAGGTCATTGTGAATTCTACTCAGAAGTATTTTAATCCATTCTATCTCATAGAAATCATATGTCGTAGCATACTCCACTATAGGGTGATCATTCTACTTCACATATTCATCCAAGAAGGTTTTGTCTAGTTTTAGCATGGTTTCCATGTGCGCCCTTAATTTTTCCAATCCTACTATTTCCTTCTTACAGTAAATGTATGCCCTAATATCTTAAACATGCATAATACCCATAGGCATGTGGGAGAATGCTCCCTCTAAATCATCTAGGGTAGACTTAAATAGATGCTTCTTAAACACATATATTTTCTTTTCTGCAACATCAAATACTAGGGGAGTGGCCATCACTTAGTTGTTTAATTTATTTCCAAATGTTCTCTAAGATAATCTGTAGACTTCTGAACCAGTGCGATGAACTAGGGTTTCTGCAATCAATCAAATGTACTGCTAATCACTAATAGATTGATCTTTCAATCTTCACAATAACCTCTAAAGCTCTTTCTACTCTCTAATCACTCTGAATTTGAATGAAATGAGTAATAAAAAATCTTTCTATGTACTTAAAGTGAAAATTTTACCATTAATGCTTGCCACATAAACCAGGCTATCACTTAAAAATTTCCAACTTTTGTTCTACTAACAATTAGTATGTGCACTCTTTCACAAAGTTTCCTTTATTCTCCAAAAGATTAAGTTCAAAGTTAAATACTCAAAGAGTGAGTATACCAACCATGCAGGGATCTAGAGCTAAATTATCTTGCCCTATGACCCTAAGGGTCATTCATCTAGATGTCGAGGGTGTGTCCACTATGGATGCATCCAATACATACTCATCAACCTTGTCCTTATTTGTTTTTGACCAAATCAAGCTTGCATCCTCTGAAGCTTTCACAAAATTGACTTCTCCTTCGGGATCCAAAATTGGTTCTTCAAAATTTTTAGGGCTTTCCTGACCTTGCATCCTTGATCTACAGAACTTTGAGATGTATCACGCCTTGTTACAAGAGTGACAAATGACTGGAGGCCTTATATTCCTTGGTACATTGACATGAGTCACCATCTTACATTATTTTGCTGAGTGACCATGTGAGGCCTCACCCTAAGCCTATCATAGTCATTCATTTCAGCATTTGAGATAGACATATTTGATGATTATATTTTGATGCTCTATGGACTTTACTGATACTTTATGTTATGGTTTATCACCTTAGAGTTTAGATACACATTCAGTTATGTTATTTTGATGAAACTATTATATCTAATTAGAACCTTATGTGAAATTAAGTGGATTTTAATGAATGATTATGATGATGAAGTTTAATTTGCAATTAAATTATATAGGTATGCAATGATTATGTTTCTAGTTTAATTTAGTGATGAATTGTATATTTCATAATGAGATTTATGTAAGTTATAAATGAATGATTATGCCATGTGAAACTTTAAATTAATTAGGATTAATTTCTTGAGAATTATTTGATTATGAAAGTTATAGAATTTACATGTTATTTCCTTGGACTATTGGTATTGGACTTGAGTGTGTAGGGAAATAGGCCATGGTAAATTCGGGGAACCATCACAGAGACTAATGTGAAAATCCATTTGAGCCAATGTTGTTTCTAGTGAGAAGCCAACAACCTCATTGTAATGTATTTAATTTGTAACAGTATGGTGCATGAATGTAATTGATTTATATGTTAATTGTAAATGTTATTTATTTAAGAACTCCCAAGTGGATATGCCACATGGCTTGTGATGTGTCTTTTTTGTTTGTGTCACTTGACACATGTGTGTGTACTTGTGGCCATGACATGTCCACTTGGAGATTGGTTGAACACCAACCTAGGAAGGTAGCCTTTAGGATCCCCATGAAAATCACTTGGTTAGGGAGCTTGAGGTTTTGTCATATCAATGAATTTCGAATTTGAGCTTACATGGGTTTTTGGGGGGCTTAAATGGTGTCTAGGGAAGTGCTAGGGCCACTTTTAGTAAGCCCACTTGATATACCTATGTGTAAGGGGATTTTTTAACCATAGGAAAACCCCATGTTGACCAAAAGACCCCTCCAAAAGTTAGATTTTCAAAATGGACGAAAATAAACTTTTGAACCAAAGTCTTGGGTAGAGTTTCATCCAATAATGATATGTAAATCTTTGGTCCCTTTTTTGGGAAACCTTTTTAGGAATCTTTATTTGGAAACCTTGTAAGAAGCTTGGTAAGGTCATCCAATTAGAGTGAGATCCTATCTCTAGGAAAGTGTGGAGGCCTTTTTAGAGGGGACTCTTCTTTTGGAGGAGTTTGACACCCACTCTCTAGATTTGGAGACTTAGCTATTTTGGAGAGGACTTTGGAAAGTGGAAAAGCTCTTCATCAACTTTTTTCCATAAGCTTGGATCAAGGTTGGTGGCATTTTTCACTTTGTTTGTTTTTGTTTTCATGTTGAGAGAAAGAGCTCTCATGTATGTTATTATTGTATGAAAAATTTAGTTATTGTGTTTCTTGTAGTGTATCTATTGAGAGCTTTTTATTTATGTGATAATGGAGGATTTACGAATCTTAAGTTTTGTTGTAGTGTTATTTCCTTTTTGTTGTGAAAGTGTAGTTTTTATGGATTTTATGAGAATCATGAGCTTTTTATTGAGAATGATTTCTTAGCATTATAAATGTGTAGTTTCATTTGTTGGTTCTTGAAGTTTTCTTGTATGTGTAGTAATCTTTTGTTGAGGGAGTTCTCATGGCCATACTCACCCTTGGGAGGGAAGAGTAGCCTTGGGGGTGAAAGGATTGTTGGGATATTCAAGGGTGTAGAGTCTCTCCTTGGATAGGAGAGGGATGAAACATGGATGTATGGGATCCATGTAGCCATCTCTATTATATGTTTTGTATAGTGGGGGTCATAAGGAGTTTGTTGAGATTGTGTTTTTGGTGAAAGATTCATGATAAGGAAGCCAAGTGATGGCTTATCTCTTATCATGAGATGTTATTTCTCCCCTTGAAATGGTTCCACCTTCACCCCTCTTGTTTTTTTGAGTCATTTTGAGACTCTTTTGTTAGCCTTGGAAGGGAGATTTCTTTATGTTTTATGTTGCATGTTGTTGTTATTGTGATGGTTCCCCTAGCTCGGGGTGGCTTCATAGAAGCCTAGGTTGGGAGGTGAGCACTCCTTGGCCTATGTATTTTTATTTCAGGATTTTGGAGCCATTGAAGACTTCTTGTTGAAGTTGAGATCTTGAAGGAAATTTGATGGTGATATCAGATTTGAGTTTTATCACTCTTGTTGCATGTTTATTGTTATTGTAAGGGAGTTTGAGAATCCCTTGAGTTCAATGTATTGTGTAATGGAGTTATCTCTCCAAGCCTTGTATTTGTTAAATGTGTTGTATCAAAATTATGAAGAAATGTTTAGTTTTCTCTTTTGATAGTTTTATGTTCTTATGATTAATAAGGATTGATGCTCAAGTTGCTGCATATTGTTGTTATTGTAAGGGTTTTTCAAAGTATGAAAAAGTAAAAGTGCATTTTTAGTTTCATAAATTTCCCCTTGAAATAGTCAATGTGAATTTGATAATGATATTGTTAAAGGAATACAATGTTAATAAATGAAATCATGTGTACAATGTATGCTTGGAAAATGTATAGTTGAGTATTCAAAATTTATTCAAGCAATCACTTTAGAAATCTAAATATTATTATGGACAATAGTTTATCCTGCTAAATAGGTTAAAGCAGGAGGAATTAAAATTTTCAAAAGTTTAGATGTTTGTGATAATAGTTTTTGTTAAATCCATTGTTGAATGTAAAGTTTTGTAGGAGAAATTCCATCTTATCATATGTGTTATAACCAGATCTAATAAAACCTCTTAGACCTTTTAGAAAGAAAAAAGAAAATACCAAAAAAAAAAAAAGAGACAAGAGCAAAGCAAAAGTTAGAAAATTGAGACCTACAGGTGTTTGAAAAATGTATGGCAAAAATTTCCCATACATTTTCCTTTACACAGTCAATAAACAATAATATCTTACACCTACTTGGCATAGGGTATTAGTAAACAATAGATTGAAACTCTATTTTGTTCCCCACACAATCTGTTGGAGGGCCCCACCTGGGTCCCCACCCCCATAAAAGCCCATAAAGACTATATAAAAAAAAAAAGTATTTAGATGTTCACGTATAAATAAATTGTAAAAGAAAAGAAAAGCGTCTTTTTATCAAATGCCCACGTTGGGCTTATAAAAAAAGAATTATTATTTTTTTTAAAACTTGATTTAAAAAAAGAAAAAAAAAAGAAAAATTTTAATTTTAAAAAAAAAATTATTTAAAATTTTTTTTTTTGGGGGGGGACACGGGCCCCCACACCACTTGGGCACGCCACCAAGGTAGACGCCCCCCTGTGACTGCAAGCACTGGACTGCCATGGCAGTGCATACCGTACTACCATGACAGGCGGTACTCTACAGCACAGGGTATCGTACTGTCCAGCGGACCCCCACCCAGTCCTATGGGACTTAAAAAAGAGATAAGGGGGCCGAAACCCAATAAAGTATTTGTTTATTTTTTTATTTATTATTTAAATTTTGTTTTATTAAATTTATTTATTAATAATTATATCAATAAATATATTATTAATAAATATATTTATTAGTAAATATATTTAATAAATAATTTATTATTTTATAAATATATTCGTTATTAAATATATTTAATAAATAATTATTAATTAACTTTTCTTAAATTAATAATTAAAATTTTAGTATATTGTTTAATTAAATTTATTTCAAATAGTTAATTTGGTAATTTTAAATTTGTTATATGGTTACCTATAAACTAATACATTTTCCATGAGGATGCCACATTTATTTATCATTTAATGTATGAATTGATTGGCTATTATGATTTATTAATTAATGAATTAATTTATTTAGTAATTAATAATATATATATATATATATATATATATATATATATATAAATTAATTAATATATTTTTATTAATACTTTGTAAGTCCAATCTAATCCATCAGTATAACTGATAGTAGAAAGTTTTGCGTTAATCCATTATTGGCTATTAATGTGGTTTCTAGTATCTAATTTGCAAAATTAATTTAGGTAGTCATTTGAAGCTAATGAACCCAGTAGACTAAACCGAAATTGCATACCATGATTACGTAACATGTTTTAAGGGAACTATGTACTTGACCTAGTAGAGTAAATTAACTAATGTATAAAATTGAGTTCCTCGTTACGCTACACTCATCTTGCTTAAAATTTTCATATAAGGCCTTCTAGTTTTCGATGCATTTTCAAATCCTCAGTGAAACCTAGTTAGTACCACCTTAGAGTGAATGTGCATTTGATCTGTACAAACTTTAGTCCACTGTTAACCTCTAGACATAAGCTTATTTAACCTGCTTAAAAAAAAATTGGTGTGTTTTGGAGTGAAATTTTATGGACATGACACTTGGTATCAAAGCCTAGGTTTTGACATTAGAACCTAAAACCATTGTATTTTTTAGCTAACCCTTAACCCTTTTGAATTTTTATGATGCCTCCACTTACCCATCAAGCTCAGAGACGTATGAGAGGAAGAGGGGCTAGGTGAGCTCCCTCAGCTTGTGAGCAGGTAGAATAAAGGGCTAAGATATCAGTAGTTAATCAACCACCACCACCACCACTAGACCCTAATCAAGAGATCCTATTAGCCTTACAAAACCTTATTGAGGTTATACAAGAGAGGTTGCCTCCAGTTAATCCTCAGCCAGAGCACCAACTATCTATGGGACAGAGATCACAGGTTAGAGAGAGGACTAGGAGTCCTCCACAAGATCGAGAGGAAGGGAAAGGGGCACATGAGGTATATTCGATTCACATGCCAGAACCACCACCTGGATTTGTTCAGAGGGCACCCCATGATGTTGGAGACCATATTAGAGATCTCCTACAATTACAACCACCTTTATATCATGGTTCTATAGAGGGTACAGAGGCTGAGGCATGGCTTTTGAGCTTAGAGAGGTGCTTCAAGTTGCGTCAGTATGATAGAAATGTCAAGGCTCATTTTGTAGTACTCATTTTGAGAGGAGGTGCTTCCACATGGTGGAAACAAGAAGAATATAAGAAGAACACCACTATGGATACTATGACTTGGGAGACCTTCTTAGAAAGGTTCAGAGATAAATACCTATCAGATCACTATAGAGAGAGGCATATTGATGAGTTCCATGAGCTCCAGCAGAGGGGACTCACAGTGCTACAGTATGAGACCTAATTCCTTGAGTTGATACCCTATGTAGACCACATGAAGGATGAAAAGCTATGAATCAGCCATTTCATTAAGGGACTCAATGATTGGATAGAGGGATAGGTTTGCATGACCTCACCAAAGACCTTTGTGAGGCTATAAAAATGGCCCTGGTTGTAGAATAGATTTGGAGTAAGTCTAGAGATGCTCGTGACAGGTCTCAGAACTATAACTCCACATCATAGTCATAGGGGCACTAGAATTGTCACTGGAAAAATAATAACATGAATTCCTCAGGTCTTTTAACAAGAACCCACAGAAGAAGACTCAACAAAACTAGAAATAGAAGCCACCATAGGGATAGTAGGGCTCTAAGCCCAAACAGTGGCACACATAGGGATAGAGAAAGGATCAACAACATCAATTTATAGATGCACCCCCAACATGGACTCAGTAGTCCTCTCCAGGGGGTTTCAGTGGTTCTAGTAGGACCGGTGGTCAACAGTTCTCTAGGCCATAGGGAGTACATAATTTGATATGAGGTCCTTGCTATGCATGTGGTGTCATGGGGCACTTATCTCATGATTGTCCACAAGGTCAGATGTTAGGCAGTTAGTATGTGGCAGCTTCTGAGCCTACTGTTGGAGACTTTGGAAAGTCTCACAGAGTATTTGTAGTGGTTGATAACCACCAGGCTGAGCACCAGGCAACAGTGATAGAGGTTGTAGGTATGATCAACGGTATTAGTGTTACTATATTGTTTGATTTAGGAGCTACTAATTCTTTTATATCTCTATTTGTTGTGGAGTATTGTAGGATTGTGGTAGCAAGACAAGAAGTTAGTTGGGAAGTGGAGTTAGCATCAAGGTCTAGAGTGTCAGTCAACTCTTTAGTGAAGGATAGCTAGGTGCAAATTGGTGATTTCATCACTATAGTGGATCTTTGTATCACACCTCTTGGTTCTTATGACATAGTGCTTGGCATGGATTGACTTTATGCCCACAAAGCTAAGTTATATTGTCAATAGAAGAGGATTGAGTGCCTTGATGATAATGGTACACCTATTATGATTTGCGAGATTCAGAGAGGCATCTCTCTTTGTATGATCTCTGCTATGCAGCTTAAGTGGAGCATGCAGAAGGGATGTCATCTTTTTTCTATTACCATTAGTGATAGAGAGGATGAGGAGGAAAGGGAAACATCTCTTGATGATTATCCTAAACTTTAGAAGTATGCAGATGTGTTTCCTACTGAGCTTCCAAGCATGCCTGCTTGTAGAGCAGTAGATTTCCATATTAATCTTGTGCTAGGAGCTACTCTAGTTTTGAGGGAACCTTAGAGGATGACCACTAATGAGCTTAATGAGCTCAAGATCTAGTTAGATGAAATTTTGGAGAAGGGTCACATTCATCCTAGTGTTTCACCTTGGGGCACACCTATTATTTTTATTAAGAAGAAGGATGGATCCTTGCGGTTATGTATGGATTACTGACAGCTTAATAAGCTTACCATCTAGAATCAGTATCCACTCCCCATGATTGATGATTTATTTGATCAACTTAAGGGTGCTAAAGTGTTTTCCAAGATTGATCTTAGGTCAGGTTACCACCAATTATGGATTGTTGACAGTGACATTCCTAAGACTGCATTTCATATCAAGTATGGGCATTATGAGTTCATAGTTGTACCTTTCAGACTCACTAATGCTCTAGCAATTTTCTTGAGCGTTATGAATGGGGTATTCTACACTTTCCTAGATAATTTTGTACTTATGTTCCTTGATGATATCCTGATTTATTCATGGGATGAAGAGGAGCATGAAGAGCACTTGAAAGAGGTATTGCGGTATCTTAGAGACAATCAATTGTATGGCAGTTTGTCCAAATGTGCTTTCTATAGGATAGAGATTCATTACCTTCAACATGTTATTTCAAGAGATGGAATCTCAATAGATACATATAAGATTAGAGCCATCATGGATTGGCCTACACCTACCTCAGTGACTGAGGTTAGGAGCTTTATGGGATTGGTAGGATATTACAGACATTTTGTAGAGGGATTTTCTAGAGTGGCTCATCCCATCACTTCTCTTTAGCCTAAGGGAAAGAAATTTGAGTGGACTAAGAAGTGCAAAAGAGCCTTCTGGGAACTCAAGAAGGCACTTACCAATGCACCTTTCCTAGCAGTGCCTGATCCATCAGCAGATTTTGTTGTTTGCATAGATGTTTCCTTAGATGGTTTGGGAATAGTTCTTATACAAAATGGGTGAGCCATTGCATATGAGTCTAGGAAACTTAAGACTCACGAGCTCAATTATCCCACTCATGACCTTGAGTTAGCTGTAGTGGTACATGATTTAGTGAGATGGTGGCATTTTCTTTTGGGTCATCAGTTTCAGCTCCATTCAAATCATCAAAGCTTATAGTATATCTTCTCTCAGTCGAACCTGAATGCACAATAGCATAGGTGGATGGAATTCCTATGTGAGTATGATTTTGATGTCTAGTACATCAAGAGGAAGAAGAATGTGGTTTTTGATTATTTGAGTAGGAGATGCCATGGGGCCTACTCTATGATAGTAGGTAATGAGTTGAGGGATCAGATATTGCATCATTTACATGAGGATGCTTGGTATGCAGAGGTTAGTTAGGTCATTTGGTCTTAGAGTACCCTTAAGGAAAAATATTCAAACTATTCCCTAGAGTTAGATGGGCTTTTACACCATAGAGGAAGCATCTATGTCCCATCCTCCAATAACTTGTGAGTATTCATCATGCTAGAGGCTCATAGGGCCCTTATGCAACACATCCTAGATTCAAGAAGATACATGCAGATATGAGATAGTTATATCATTGGCCAAGGATGAGACAAAATATACCTAAGATAGTGGCATGATGTCTTGAGTGTCAGAGGGTTAAGGTAGAGTATTGTCACCTTGGTAGTTTGCTTTAGCCCCATGAGATCCTAGAGTGGAAGTGGGATGTTATTTGCATGGACTTCATCATTGGTCTCCCTATGTCATCTCGACGTCATGATGCCATCATGGTGATAGTTGAAAAGCTAACCAAAGTAGCCCACTTTTAACCCATTTGGACCACTTTCATAGCCCCAATAGTGGCACAAGTCTTCTTGCGGGATATTGTTAGACTTCATTGCATACCCCGTAAGATTATTTCAGATTAGGATTCTCTCTTCACATTATCTTTTTGGAGAGGACTATAGACATCTTTGGGCACTAAGCTCAATTTTAGCACTGCTTATCACCTAGAGACTGATGGGATTATAGAGAGGGTAAATCAGGTGTTGGAAGATATGCTTTGAATGTATGTCATGGATCATCAGACTAGGTGAGAGGAGTACCTTCATTTGGTGGAGTTTTCCTACAATAATGGGCATCTAACTTCTCTAGGTATGCCTCCTTATCAGGCATTATATGGTAGACCATGCAAGACACCATTGAGTTAGGACCGCATTGAGGATAGAGTTGCTTTAGGTCTTGAGTTAGTGAGAGAGTTAGAGCAGCAGGTGACATTGATCAGATAGCATTTGAAGGAGGTACATGATAGGTAAAAGAAGTATGTAGATGCCAAGAGGGAAGGCCATAGTTATCAGGTTGGAGATAGGGTCTTTCTAAGAGTGCAACCTCATAAGAGTCCAATCTAATTTGGAAAGGGCTCTAAGCTTGCACCTATATTTGTTGGCCCTTTTGAGATACTTGAGCAGATAGGTCCTATCACCTATCATCTTTCTTTTCCACTGAGCCTGTCATGCATCGATGATGTTTTTCATGTGTCAGTGTTGAGGAAGTATATTTTTTATGAGACTCATATCATAGATTTAGATTCCTTGTAGGTGGATTCAGACAGTCAGTTGTCTTTGGAGCCAATCCGCATTTTGGCTCACTGGATGCTAGCACTTTGAGGCCAAGAGCTGGACCAGGTTAGGGTCTAGTGGGATTACTATGATGAGGTGATGACATCATGGGAGGACACAGTGCATATGAGATCATAGTATCCCGATCTTTTTTATGAACTCTAGGAGGAAGTTCATGCCTAAGGGGGCAAGGATGTGAGGCCTCACCCCAAGCCTATCATAGCCATTTAGTTCTGCATTTGAGATAGACATATTTGATGATTATATTTTGATGCTCTATGGACTTTAGTGATACTTTATGTTATGGTTTATCACCTTAGAGTTTAGTTTCACATTTAGTTATGTTATTTTGATGAAACTATTATATCTAATTGGAACCTTATGTGAAATTAAGTGGATTTTATGAATGATTATGATGATGAAATTTAATTTTTAATTAAATTATATAGGTATGCAATGATTATGTTTCTAGTTTAATTTAGTGATGAATTATATATTTCATGATGAGATTTATGTAAGTTATAAATGAATGATTATGGCATGTGAAACTTTGACTTAATCAGGATTAATTTCTTGAGAATTATTTGATTATGAAAGTCATAAAATTTACATGTTATTTCCTTGGACTACTAATATTGAACTTGAGTGTGCAAGGAAATAGGCCATGGTAAATTTTGGGAACCATCAAAGAGACTAATGTGAAAATCCATTTGAGCCAAGGTTGCTTCTAGTGAGACGCCAAAAACCTCGTTGTAATGTATTTAATTTGTAAAAGTATGGTGCATGAATGTAATTGTTTATATGTTAATTATAAATGTTATTTATTTAAGAATGCTCAAGTGGATATGCCACATGGATTGTGATGTGTCTTTTTTGTTTGTGTCACTTGACACATGTGTGTGTACTTGTGGCCATGACATGTCCACTTGGGGATTGGTTGAACACAAACCTAGGAAGGTAGCCTTTAGGATCCCCATGAGGATCACTTGGTTAGGGAGCTTGATGTTTTCTCATATCAATGAATTTCGAATTTGTGTTTACATGGGTTTTGGGGGGGCTTAAATGATGTCTAGGGAAGTGTTAGGGCCATTTTTAGTAAGCCCACTTAATATACCTATGGGTAAAGGGAATTTGTAACTATAGGACAACCCCATGTTGACCAAAAGACCCTTCCAAAAGTTGGATTTTCAAAATGGACGAAAATCAACTTTTGAAGCAAGGTCTTGGGTAGCGTTTCATCCAATAATGATACAAGTCCTTGGTCCACATTTTGGAAAACCTTTTTAGGAATCCTATTTTGGAAACCTTATATGAAGCTTGGTAAGGTCATCTAATTAGAGTGAGATCCTATCCCTAGGAGAGTGTGTGGAGGCATTTTTAGAGGGAACTCTTATTTTGGAAGAGTTTGACACCCACTCTCTAGATTTGGACACTTAGCTATTTTCAAAAGGACTTTGGGAAGTGCAAAATCTCTTCATTAGATTTCTTCCATAAGCTTTTATTAAGGTTAGTGGAATTCTTCATTTTGTTTGTTTTTGTCTTCATGTTGAGAGAAAGAGCTCTCATGTATGTTATTCTTGTATGCAAAATTTAGTTATTGTGTTTCTTGTAGTGTATGTGTTGAGAGCTTGTTATTTGTGTGATAATGGAGGATTTGTGAATCTTAAGTTTTGTTATAGTGTTATTTCCTATGTTGTTAAAGTGTAGTTTTTATGGATGTTATGAGAATCATGAGCTTTTTGTTGAGCATGATTTCTTAGCATTGTAAATGTGTAGTTTCATTTGTTGGTTCTTGAAGTTTTCTTATATGTGTTGTAATCTTTTGTTGAGGGAGTTCTCAAGGCAATACTCACCCTTGGGAGGGAAGAGTAGCCTTGGGGGTGAAGGGATTGATGGGACATTCAAGGGTGTAGAGTCTCTCCTTGGATAGGAGAGGGATGAAACATGGATGTATGGGTTCCATCTAGCCATCTCTATTATATGTTTTGTATATTGGGGGTCATAAGGAGTTTGTTGAGATTGTGTTTGTGGTGAAAGACTCATGATGAAGAGGCCAAGTGATGGCTTATCACTTATCATTAGATGTGCTTTCTCCCCTTGAAATGGTTCCACCTTCACCCCTCTTGTTCTTTTGAGTCATTTTGAGACTCTTGTGTTAGCCTTGGAAGGGAGATTTCTTTATGTTTTATGTTGTATTCTATTGTTATTGCTGATTGCTTGATTGTCTCATTTTCTTTGTGATGGTTCCCCTAGCTCGGGGGTGGCTTCATAGAAGCCTAGGTTGGGAGGTGAGCACTCCTTGGCCTATGTATTTTTATTGCAGGATTTTGGAGTCATTGAAGACTTCTTGTTGAAGTTGAGATCTTGAAAGAAATTTGATGGTGATAACATATTTGAGTTGTATCACTCTTGTTGCATGTTTATTGTTATTGTAAGGGAGTTTGAGAATCCCTTGAGTTCAATGTATTGTGTAATGGAGTTATCACTCCAAGTCTTGTATTTATTTTAAGTGTGTTGTATCAAAATTATGAAGAAATGTTTAGTTTTCTCTTTTGATAGTTTTATGTTCTTATGACTAATAAGGATTGATGCTTAAGTTGATGCATATTATTGTTATTGTAAGGGTTTTTCAAAGTATGAAATAGTTAAAGTGCATTTTTAGTTTCATTAAATTTCCCCTTGAAATAGTCATTGTGAATTTGATAATGATATTGTGAAAGGAATACAATGTTAATAAATGGAATCATGTGTATAATGTATGCTTGGAAAATGTATAGTTGAGCATTCAAAATTTATTCAAGCAATCACTTTAGAAATCTAAATATTATTATGGACAATAGTTTATCCTGTTAAATAGGTGAAAAGAGGAGGAATTAAAATTTTCAAAAGTTTAGATGTTTGTGATAATAGTTTTTGTTAACTCCATTGTTTAATGTAATGTTTTGTAGGAGAAACTCCATCTTATCATATGTGTTATAATTAAATCTAATAAAACCTCTTAGACCTTTTAGAAAATAAAAAAGCAAATGACAAACAATGAAAAAAGAGACAAGAGCAAAGCAAAAGGTTGAAAATTGAGACCTACAGGTCTCTGGAAAATGTATCGAAAAAATTTCCCATATATTTTCCTTTACACAGTCAATAAACAATAATATCATACACCTACTTGGCATAGGGTATTAGTAGACAATAGATTAAAACTATATTTTGTTCCCCACACAATCTGTTGGAGGGACCCACCTGGGTCCCCACTCCCAATAAAGCCCAAAAAGACTATAAAAAATATAAAAGCATTTGTGTATTGACTTAGAAATAAATTGTAAAAAGAAAAAAAAAAGGGTATTTTTATCAAATGCCCACATTGGGCTTATAAAAAAAGAATTTAAAAAAAACAAAAACTTGATTTAAAAAAAGAAAAAAGAAATAAAAATTTTAATTTTAAAAAAAAATTATTTTAAAATATTGGGGGGGGGGGGGGGACATGGGCCCCCACACCCGTTGGGCATGCCGCCAAGGTAGAAAACCCCCCTATGACTGCAGGCACCACACTACCATGGCAGTGTGTATTGCACTGCGATGACAAGTGTTACTCTACAGCGCAAGGTACTGCGTTGTCTAGCGGGTCCCCACCTAGTCCTACGGGACTTAAAAAGAGATAAGGGGGCCGAAACCCCATAAAGTATTTGTTTTTTTTTTTTTTTAATTTAAATTTCATTTTATTAAATTTATTTATTAATAATTATATCAATAAATATATTCTTAATAAATATATTATTAATACATATATTTATTAACAATTTTATTTGTCAATAAATATATTTATTAATAAATAATTTATTGTTTTATAAATATATTCGTTATTAAATATATTTAATAAATAATTATTAACTTTTCTTAAACTAATAATTAAACTTTCATTATATTGTTTAGTTAAATTTATTTCAAATAGTTAATTTGGTAATTTTAAATTTATTATATGGTTACCTATAAACTAATACATTTTCCATGAGCATGCCACATTTATTTATCATTTAATGTATGAATTGATTGGTTATTATGTTTTATTAATTAATCAATTAATATATTTAGTAATTAATAATATATATATATATATATATATATATATATATATATATATATATATATATATATATATATAAATTAATTAATATATTTTTATTAATACTTTGTAAGTCCAATCTAAACCATCAGTGTAGTTGATAGTACAAAGTTTTGTGTTAATCCATTATTGGCTATTAATGTGGTTTCTAATATCTAATTTGCACAATTAATTTAGGTAGTCATTTGAAGTGAATGAACCCAGTACACTAAACCAAAAATGCATACCATGATTATGTAACATGTTTTAAGGGAACTATGTACTTGAACTAGTAGAGTAAATTAATTAATATATAAAATTGAGTTCCTCGTTACTGTACACCTCTTGCGTAAAATTTTTGTACGTGGCCTTCTAGTTTTTGATGCATTTTTTAATCCTCAGTGAAACCTAGTTAGTACCACCTTAGAGTGAATGTGCATTTGATCTGTACAAACTTTAGTCCACTGTTAACCTCTAGACATATACTTATTTAACCCGCTTAAAAAAAATAAAATTTGGTGTGTTTTGGAGTGAAATTTTATGGGCGTGATAGACTATTATAGTTACATATCTGACATGTAACATTTTGAGAACTTCTTACATCTGATTGATTCTAATTTCTTTGATTATGAGTCTAGTTCTTTTGGCTTGTCTTGTAATTCATAGCTCTATGACCAAATTTATTGCATGAATAACAGTAACCATTGAAAGGTCTTACCTCTATATAGTTCCTTGATATGTGTCCATGCTTATTACATGCATAACAAGTGTGGTCTATAGGCTTACACTCATTCTTAGATGGTTCATTATGATACTTGGTCTGACTTCTAGTCTCTTTAGCATCTGAGGTGCCTTCTGGTGCTTTCATTCTTGCTTGCATGTTATCAATCTAATTTTGTGCTTCATTGTATCCAATGTAGCTAGCATCTCCTTTGGCTCTTCTTGCATATAACTGAGATTATATTAAATCAGAACTGGTGTGTAATTTACCAATGTGATTCTTATCCTCTTTCAATTCAGATTCCAAGATTTCCTTGTTGTTTCTTAGTTCTAATATTTCCATGTTTTCTTGCCTCAATTATTCATTCAGTTGAAGGTTCTCTTTGACCTGTTCATCATAGACTTCATGATTATTAGTCAGCTTATCATCAAACTCTTCAAGTTGTTCTTTTAAGGATTTATTCTCTTTATTCATCTTCTTGACCATTGTTCCTAGATCACTAGTAGATCATTCTTTCAAATCTTTCCTTATCCTTTTGATGACTAATTGAGCATCACTGAGTTTTTCCCTTAGTTCTTCAGTTTCTCTTTCAAATTTGTCCAGGTCTTCAAGAGCAGCTTCCAGATTTCTTTTCAGATGTTTCAATTTTGCTTTGTGCATGATCTCCTCAAGTGGTTAAACTTCTTTTCTAAGGATCAGAGCTCTGATACCAATTGTTAGGAATGGTAACACTGAGAGGGGGGGGGGGGTGAATCAATGCTCACTATATATTTATCTTTTTACTTAATCTTTAAATTGAACTTAAATTCTTAAGTAGTGAAATGAACATCCACATAAACATGAAATAAGAAATCAACACATAACACCAATATGGTTATGGGGAAACCCAAATAGGTAAAAACCTCGGTGGGAATTGACACCCACTAATATTCTATACTAGTGTTTAGTGACACAAGGTAGAGAGAAAGAGGGGGTAAACAATGGTGCACCCTAATGATCCAAGCCTACACAACATATGTGGAAGTAATAAACAACAGTATGAGAGAGAATACCAGATCTTTCATATATTATCATCAAATAGAATGATACATGTTAGGTTGTAAGGCCTTCCCAATTAGGGCTAGATATTACAATGAATCAAAGAAGTCCTCAAACATGCAAGGATCTATCAAAATCTCCACTTCTATCTTCTATCAAATCCTGTCCAAAAACTAGTACCAAAAACTACCCCTAAACTCTAAACTAACAACTACATTTATACAAGAAGCTACCGAGCTAAGTTGGCCTTCAGATCCACAATCAATGGAAGGAATAGTCAAATCTAGGACCACACAGTTCCCAATGATGTATTCCAATATTAAATCTATGATCTAATATAAATGCACAAGTCAACCACAACAGGAACTAAAACTAAACCCATTCGTAAGTAAGATAACCGAGTAGTAGATAGGAAATGCTGAGTGCCAATGAAATAACCAACCACCCAGGAAATAAATGACCACACTCGGTAACTAAAGGAAACTAACCAACTACTGACCAACTCGGTCAAAGCAGGAACTGAGCAATGCAAACAAACTCCAAATTGTTTTTGGTGACAGGGGATTGCCAAGGACCTGAGATGCTCTTGCATCATACACCTGGGGTTATTTTGAAATGATTCTCTAAATCATTTGGTGGGCTGGTCTGAGCTACATCCAACTTAGACTATGAAATCCATGAACTATCTTCCATCAGTCTATTCTTCCATTTTACCAGATATTCCATATACTATTTTCCTCTTGTACTCTTGCCAACTCTTTCCTTGAAAATCTGTTCAACTTCATCATTTGATTTCTTAGGATATTCTATCTGTACTGTTACTTCTTCATCAAGTTCATGATACTCATAGAAATCAGCAATTTTGAAAATTGGGTATATGTCCATGTCATCAGGTAACTCAATCTCAAATGCATTTCCACTATCAAATTTGTTCAAAATCTTGCAAGGTCCTAACTTCTTCATCTTCAACTTCCCATATGTTCCAATAGGAAATCAACCTTTCTTCAAATGAGCCATCACTTCATCACCAACATCAAAAGTTTTATGTCTTCTTGATCTATCAACTCTATCTTTGTATTTATGATTACTATCTTCTAGCTTCAGCTTCACATCTTCATGCAATGTCTTCATGTACTCAACAAACTTTACTCCTTCAATACTTTTCTTATTCTCATTAGCAATGTCTCTCAAATCAGATATTCCTCTTGGTTGTGTGCCATTCAAAATCTCAAATGGTGTCTTTCCAATACTCCTATTCATTGAATTATTGTATGCAAACTCTGCTTGTGCCAACACAAAATCCCAATTACTCTGTTTGTCTCCAATTAAACATCTCAAAAGATTTCCTAAACTTATGTTCACAATTTTAGTCTGTCCATCAATTTGTGGGTGAAATGTAGAACTATATTTCAACTCAGTGCCAAATTTCTTCCAAAGGGTTTTCCAAAAATATCCAACAAATTTACTTGTCTCAGTCAGAGATAATACTCCTTGGTAACCCATGCAATCTGACAATTTCCTTAATGAAAAGATCTTCTCCATGTCCTACATTTGATGTCTTTCTACATGGTATAAAATGTGCCATCTTAGAAAATCTATCCACAACAACAAATATTGAATCATTACCTCTTGCTATCTTTAGTAAGCCAAGAAAAAATTCCATACTGATGTCAATCCAAGGTTTCTCAGGAATAGAAATCAGTGTATACAATCCAATATTCTAATTTACTCCTTTGCAACTTGACAAATTCCACAACTTTTCACAAATTTCTGAATAGCTTTATACAACTACAGCCAATAGTACTTCTCCTTAAGTAAATTTTGTGGTTTATCAATACCAAAATGTCTAGCCAAACCACTACTATGTTTCTCCTTTATCAAATTAGTTCTCATTACTCCTCTCGGTATACATAACTGAATACCTTTAAACAACATACCTTCCTAAATGAAATATTCATCTCATTTAGTATCTTGTTGATCTTGAATAGGTGCTTTGCACTTTCTCCATGGCTCAAAAAAATCAAGGTCAAATACATAGGAATCTCTCATCTCATCAAAACAAAGAACTTCAATTTTCATCTCGGTCATCAAAGATCTTCTTCTACTTAATGAATCAACAACTCGGTAAGTGACTCCTCTTTTATGCTTTATCAAAAATGTATAACTCTACAAATACTCAACCCATTTTAGATGTCTCTGATTCAACTTATTCTGACTACCCAAATATTGTAAAGCCTTATGATCAGTATACAACACAAATTCACTCGGTATCAAATAGTGTCTCCATTTCTTCAGTTCTTGATCATACACATAATATTTTATTCTAGCATCATTCAACTTTTCACTAAAGAAAGCAACAAGTTTACCTTCTTGACTCAACACAGTTCCAATTGCACTTCCACTTGCATCACATTCTACTTGAAATACTTTATTGAAATTAGGTAATTCCAAAATAGGTAATTCAACAACCTTCTACTTCAGAGTCTCAAAACTTTTATCATCTCCATATGTCCACCTGAATTCTCTTTTGTCTCCTCTTATAGTCTAAGTCATAGCATTACAAATTGAACTGAAATTCCTTATGAACTTTTGGTAAAAAAATTTCCAAACCATGAAATGATCTTACCTTACTAGCATTCACATGTGTAGGCCAATTCAAAATAGCTTCAACCTTTTCAGGATCCATCTTCAAGCCATCAGCTGAAATAAAAAATCCCAAATACACAATCTCTTCTTTCATGAATGAACACTTTTTTAGATTTATCAACAACTTCTCCTCTTTCAATCTCTACAAAACTTGTCTAACATGCAACAAATTTTCTTTTCTGGTCTTACTAAATATCACAATATTATCAAGATATACAATCACAAACTTACCCAAGAATTTCTTCAAAACTTCATTCATCAATCTCATAAAATTACTTGGTGCATTAGTTAAACCAAAAGGCATAACCAACCACTCATACAAACCTTCCTTTGTCTTGAAAGTAGTCTTCCATTCATCACCTTCTCTGATTCTAATTTGATGATACCCACTTGTCAATTCAATCCTTGTGAAATAATTTGCTGAAGTCAAACTATCCATTATGTCATCCATTCTCGATATAGGAAACCTATACTTCACTATTATCTTATTGATTGCTCTAGAATCAATACACATTCTCCATTCTCCATTCTTCTTCAATGCTAATAGAGTAGGTACTACACAATACTCAAACTTTCTCTGATCAAACCTTTCTCTAGCAATTCTTGAATCCATACATTCAATTCTTGATTCTCGGTCGGTGTCAATCGATGAGGTGCCTTATTCAGTAAACTAGCTCCAGGGATTAGATCCATACAATGATCAATGCTTCTTTTTGATGGAAAACCATTAGGTACATTATCAAAAATGATCTCACTATACTTAGTGATTAAATTTTCAATCTCCTCAGGGATATTACCCTCTATTTTCTTACTCGAATTGTTAGGGATTACAGTAAAACATACATCATTCTTCTTCAAAGAGTTAAAAAACTTCCTTCCTTGCATCAAAAAACTTTCACAGATGTGCAAACATTACCAACAGGTTCTTCCATCAATGGTAACAAGATTTTTTTCCTTCCATCAACCACAATATTTTATTTATGCAATCTCCCATCATATATAGCATGTTTATCATATTGCCAAGGTCTACCCAACAAAATATGACAACAGGCCATAGGCATGATATCACATTACACCTTATCATAGTATTTTCCATTTTTCAAATTCACATAGAATTGTTCACTTACCAAGAGTGTATGCTCATCTTTGATCCATGAAATCTGATAAAGCTTCGGATGTGCCAACCTTTCCAACTGCAATTTTGTGACCATCTCTTTAGATGCTAGATTCTCTGAGCTACCACTATCAATGATTACCTTCCAAACTTTGTCAAAAACTCTACATCTGGTCTTGAACCAACTTTCCTTACCAGATCTTCCTTCTTTCTTTCATTCCATAGTGCTCTCCTTACCATCAAGTTATTTTCTTTCTCAAGTTCATTCAGTGACTCTTCTTGCACTAAAGCATTTCTACTACTGCCAGCCTTCTTACTAGCCTGTGTACATTCAAAATATATATGTCCTTCTTCTCCAAAATTGTAACAAGTTCTGCGGAAACTTCCTCTACTATAACCACCTTGGTAGTTACTGCTTCTACCTCTAGATGAACTTTCACCTTTCCACTCGGTCTTGCCTTTGTCCAAATTTATCTTTTCTAGTTCAGATCTACAATTTTCACCATTAGATCTACTTCTTCCTCTAGGGAATCTACCACCTTGACTTCTTTGTCTTTGCTCATGTCCCTTGTTCAATTTCTCCTCAAACTTCAAAGAAAATTGATAAGCCTCTTCAATGTTCTCCAGCTTGACCATACTAATTTCCTCTTGGATGGAAATTCTCAAACCATTTAGGTATCTACCAATTCTATCCACATCATATTCATCATGTCCATATCTGATATCTAATCTATAGAATTCTTCAATATACTCTTTTACGGAGCTATCTTTCTATCTCAAACTTTGCATTCACCGAACTAGGTTAATCTGATAATCACAAGGTAAGAACTTTCCTTTTAATTTGTTCACCATTTTACTCCATACCTTGATTTTGTCTTTGAATTTCCTTTTCCTATCCAATTATAGATTTCCCACCATAAGGATGCATGACTTTTCAACATTGTGCTTGCAATCTTTAGCTTCTTATCCTCAGGAATGTTTTCATATTCAAAATACTTTTCCATCTCGGTGATCCTGTCCACCAATTCATCAAAATCTAGCTTTCCACCATACTCAGGAGGATTGAAACATGGTGTTGACTTCAAAATTGTCAAAGCCTTCAAAAATATTTCTTCACCGTGATCCATAATAGGTGCAAGTTCTGCATTCACCTATTCTTCTTCAACTTCATCATCACTAACATCTTCACGATGTATGCCTCTTCTCTGGGATGTTTCAACAACTTCTAACCTAGCAGAAATCTTCCTTAGCATATCCTCCAACCTTGGATCTACATCTCACCTCCCATAGACCATCTTGACAACCCTCTACAATTACAGGTCAGATCACAATCTGCTACTCCACAACAATCAACTAGGGCTTCAATAGGAACCTACAAACCTAGATCCGTAGAACTAGATCAAGATCTAACCTTTCTCTGATACCACCTGACATAAGGTAGAGAGAAAGAGGGCCCCAAAAATGGTGCACCCTAATGATCCAAGCCTAAAAAACACATGCTAAAGTAATAAACAACAATAGTGAGAGAGAGAATGTTGGATCTTTCATATATTATCATCAAATAGAATGATACATGTCAGGCTATAAGGCCTTCCCAGTTAGGGCTAGATATTAAAATGAATCACATAAGTCCTCAAATGTGTGAGGATCTATCAAAATCTCTACTTCTATCTTCTATCAACTCCTGTCCAAAAACTAGTACAAAAAACTTCCCCTAAACTCTAAACCTATAACTACATTTATACAAGAAGCTACCGAGTTGAGTCGGCCTTTAGATCCAAAATCAATGGAAGGAATGGTCAGATCTAGGACCACATGCTTCCCAATAATGGATTCCAATATTAAATCTATGATCCAATATAAATGCACAAGTCGGCCACAATAGGAACTAAAACTAAACCTGTCGGTAAGGAAGATAACCGAGCAGCAGATAGGCAATGCCGAGTGCCAGTGAAATAACTGACCACCTAGGAAATAAGTGAACACACTCTATAACAAAAGGAAACTAACCAACTACTAACCAACTCAGTCAAAGTAGGAACTGAGCAATGTAGACAAACTCCAAATTGTGTTTGGTGACACGGGATTGCCAAGGACCCAAGATGCTCCTACATCATTTAGTGATCCTTGTTAGAAGATCCTTAACCTTGTTAGGAGTTTCTTTACAATGTATTAAGTACAATAGACCTTGTCGAGGGTTAGACCTTATTATTATTCTTTTACAATAGTCCCTATTAGGGGGAGTGGATGCATTGTCCTAGAGCTCAGTGCTCAAGTGGTGAATGTTGCAACCTTCTGATTTTAGATACACACTATATCTGCTGGATGAACTGTCACTTTGACACTCCTTGTCAGATCAGTTCCTTTGATGTGCTGATGCTTTGACCCCTTGAAAAATTCTAATACATCTTATAGTCTCTTCACATACTTATGCTTTTCTTACAACAACTCTATATCAACTTCTATACCAAATACAATGGGTGCATCTCATATTTATATGCGCATACAAAATAAACAACTAGGTTGGACCTCAGACCTATTACATACAATGCTTCCAAATGAATTAGCTCAAGTGTGTTTGCAAAAAAACATATATACATGTTAGAAACCTAATTACAATAGACACATAGTCTTTACATCAATAGAATATAACTACAACTCAAAATTATAACAGTTAGTTGCTTACTATGTTCTTCACTGGCACTCACTCGTTGTGTAACTTCATTTGTTTGAATCTTCCTCATACTTGCATATCTGATCATGCACTCATAGACTAAGAATGAATATAGTCTAACTAACTTAACTTCTAGGGTGCACACCATAAATCAGTCATACGCATGTGTGCTAATGCTCTGAGATGTAGGAACTCTGTACACTATCCAGTCTTCAACACTTAACTAGTTTCTATTCTTCTCATCAAGTGCATTGACTCCAAACTGCTATATGACTTTATTTCCATAATGACAACACTATATTAAGTCATATACATTAGTATATCCAACTTTCCAACATCTACAAGATTCAATTATCTATCCAATTAATTATAGAAGAACATTAACCATTAACACAATATGAGAACACTTAACATAACACAACAATTTTGGTTATGAGGAAACCCAAATAGGTAAAAACCCTAGTCAGAATTGACACCCACTAATAATATACACTAGTGTATTATGATTCTTGTTAGAAGACCTTAAAAACCTATGAGGAGTTGATATTTACAATGCATTTAGTACAGTGACCTAGTCAAGGGTCAAACCCTATTAGGAGTCTTTTACAATTAACCCTATTAGGGGTGAGGACACACTTTCTGAGAGTACACTTCTCAAAGGGGTGAAGGCTAAAACCTTTTGGTTTAATAGATACACACTATATTTGGATCTTGGTGAACTATGTGTAGACCTGTTGTCTTGATTAGTTCCAATGAATAACATATACTCTTTACTTGGTCACATAGACCTTCTTCTGATGGCTCAACACTTTTCACTCTCTGCTCTGCTCTTCACATTTTTCTTTGAACCATGTCTTAGCAATCACAAATGACTTTCTATCAATACCTTTCCTCCAAATGATATAATCAAGTCAACCTATTATAACCATCTTGATTTCATAATAGAGAAACACTAAAAATCTCCAATAACACATTAGTTGGCTCTACTAAGCATGCAACATAATTTAGGAGTACATAATTCCAAGTGAGTAGATACCATGCTACACATAGTTGGCTCAACTAAATTAACTCCAACTTTCTTTTCATGATGAATTTCATCATACACTCTTAAAAAAATACTCTTAACTCTCTTGTGAACATAAATCTAGGCACACATATCGAGATGATAGGTGCCACTACCACAATCATATAAACACTGTCAGCTCTTATGGATAAACTTAGGAAACTGCAACTATCAACTAGAGACTTCATAATTCAACTTGTACTACATATCTAATTCTATGTCCATGAATATAACAATATACATATGTCTACAATATAAATAGAAAGGCACAAGGTGTTAGGAATCAATACTAAATGTTTGGCAGCCATTCTGTAGCAGTTGTTGTTGCATTCATGACTATGATTGTCATTGATGTCAATACAATGATTTACCAAAGACATGTAGAGAAGTAGATAGAGTTTGGATTAGCGCACATGGTTTATTATAGTTGGAGCTATGTGATGTTGAGGTTATACTCTTTGATATGTTATATGTCTATGGTTAAGAGCGTAGACAATAATTCATTTATTCAAGGAAGTTATGATCATTTTGGTGAAAGCAGTATTCAAGTAGTGTTCCTGAGTATCAGTTTGTGGAAATCAGATGATATCTCCTAATTGGGATGGAATCCAGTTTTGTATAGTTAAAGGGAATTTGAAGACACATTGATAGTGGTGTGGATGATAGCACAAACTTTGAGGTTGCACAAGTGAATATTTATTGTATTTGGAAGCTAACAATTTTGTCTAATTTTGGTGTAGCGTGTGGAAACTTTTATTTTGTAATTGTATGCCGACTCATTTCTGATTATTTGAGTGTGGTATAAAGGAAGGAATGTATTTAATTATTGAAAGGTAGCAGTATGTATTTGTGATGTGGAAGTAGCGATTATGTGTGATGCTATATGCATGAAGTGAAGAAAAGAGCTAAGTATGAAAGCAAATTTGTGAAGGAAGACATGTGAAGTACAAATATCTAAAATTGAGAGCTGATGTAACAGTGAGTATGGTTTGGAAAAGTTAGAGAAGAGGTAACATATTATTCTATTGAGTAATGCAAAGATTATTTGGATAGTGTGTTCAGTGATCTTACCCTAAAGCTGTTTGGGTAGTGGGTCCTTCTATCTTCCATAACTCTTAACCGGGTTAGAATCTTTTAACAGGGATTCAAAATCTCCTAATAGGGATTCATCTCTACTAAATGTATTTCATAAGACTCCTCACAGAGTCCATCCTTTCACAAGGAATATTCATATTAGTGCATCTTTTGTGGGCATCATTCCCACCAGGCTTTACTCTTTGATCAAGAGGTTCCCTAGTCAACATATCTTGTGTCATTATGTTATTGTGTATGAATATCTTTCTATGGTTGGTAATTATATTTCTTTTATGTTTTAATGCTATTGAAAATGATAAAATTTATAATTATCTGATAATTGATTCACCCCCCCCCCCCCCCTCTTAGTTATCTTGGTGGACTTTACTTTCTAACAATTGGTATCAGAGTAGCAGGTCCTTGAAAAAGAAGTTTAACAAATTAAGGAGATTCATGGCAAATTTCAGGAAAGAAAGCCCTAAGTTTGATGGAGTAAATTTTGATAGCTGGAAAGAAAAGATGAAGACACACCTACTATGTTTAGGACTAGGTTATTGGTTGATTACAAAGAATAATAAGACTATCATTGAAGAGGACAATCTTGAAACATGTACTATAGAAGAGAGAGATCTATTCATGTGTAACATACTTGTAAGAGAAGCACTTTTCACAACACTTCCAGAGAATGAGTACAGTCAAGTAAAATATTTGAAAAAATCTCATGAAATTTGGAATGCTTTACACTCTACTTTTGAAGGTGATGAACATGCAAAAAGAGTTAGATTACATAATTGGATATGTGCATTTGAAGATATAAGAATGTTGGAAGATGAATATATTATAAGTTATATTGGTAGAATGCCAGAAATCATTATAGGTATAAAATCTTATGGAGGAACAAAGACAGGGAATGAAGTGATATGGAAAATTATGAGGACATTGACTCATGTATTTAAGTAGACAACATAGATGATTGAACAAGTGATACCTTGTAAAAAAAAAATTACAAGAGAGACTCTTCTTGGAATATTGGAAGTAGCAGAAATGAGCTTGAGATTATCAGAAGAATTACCTAGAATGGAGACAGCATTTAGTGCATCTAGAAATGAAGAAGACAAGAAGATTGAAGAAGGTATTGCCTTGCTTGTGAAAAGAGAACCAGATGGTAAGAAAATATTTAAATGTTGGACTTGTCAAGAATATGGTCATTTTGCATCTACATGTCCTAAGAGAGTTAAAAAGTACAGAAGTAAATTCCAACGTAGAAGATCTAAGGAATGTTATTATGCTAATGATAAAGATCTTGAAGCTAGTATAGAAAGAATTTTAAGTGAAAGTGATACTGAAAATAATGATGACATAGGATTTGTAGCAATTAAAGAAGAGAATCATAAAGCTGATGGTAAGGAAGAAAAATCCTTAGTTTTTCAAGTTGAAAAGAAAGATGATTGGATTATAGATAGTGGTTGTTCACATCATATGACTAGAGACATGAAAAAGTTCATAAAGTTGAATGAATATGATGGAGGGGTTGTTAGAGTTGGAAACAATGCACTTTGTTTGATTAAAGTTATAGGATCTATTACTCTTGATGGAAAGACTAATACTGATGATGTTTATTTTGTGGATGGATTGAAACATAATCTTTTGAGTGTTGGACAGTTAGTTGATAAGGGATATCAAGTTTGGTTTATTGAGAAAACTTGTGTGATAAAGGATAAAGATGGAAATCTGATTGGAATTGGATCTAGAACCATAGGTATTGTATTTTAGTTGAATCTTACTGAGATGACATGTTTGATTACTAAGATTGATGACAGTTGGTTATGGCATAGAAGGTTTTGTCATATAAACTTTGATAACATTGTGAAAGTAAGTACTACACTTGTAGTAAGAGATTTACCTAAAATTATGAAGCCTACTAACATGATTTGCAAAGAATGTGTAATGGCTAAACATAAGAGAAGTTCTTTTCCTAGTAAGAAGTTTACATCTACAGAGAAGTTGGAGATTGTTCATATAGATTTGAGCAGTCCTACCAGGACTAGAGGATTCTATGGAGAAAGGTATTTTATGATTCTTGTTGATGATTTTACAAGAATAATGTGGATTGCATTTCTTAAAGAAAAATATGAAGCATTTGATAAGTTTACGATTGTTAGGAATAAAGTTGAGAATGAATCTAGAATGAAGATTAAATGTTTGAGATCTGATAGAGGTGGAGAATTTACTTCTAGAGAATTTAACACCTTTTGTGAAGAAAATGGCATTAAAATATTTAGCCCATAAAACATAAAACAAAATGGCATTGTAGAAAGAAGGAATAGATTAGTGATTGAAGCAACAAGAGCTATGTTGTTTGAAAATGATTTGGTGAAGATATTCTCAAGAGAAGTAGTGAACACATGAGTGTATACAATGAACATAGTACAAATCAGAGCAGACACAGATAAGACATCGTATGAATTATGTGATTTATTGAATGAAAGCCATAGTGAAGTTATTGAAGAACCTATATCGAAAGAGAGATCTGAGAAAGTGACACCTAGATTGAGTTTGTTAAGGAATCATCCTTTTGAATAGATTATTGGGAGCATCAAAAGATGAGTTCTAACTTGAAATAAGGCACAAGAACATTTATGTTTGATTTCTCAAATTGAACCTAAGACTACTAATGAAGTTTGTGAAGATGAAAGTTTGACTAATGCTATGAAAGAAGAACTAGATACGATTGAAAAGAACAAGACATGGTAATTGGTCCCTAGACCTAAAGACAAGAATGTTATTGGAACTAAATGGGTATTTAGAAACAAGATGAATGAACAAGGAGAAGTAGTAAGAAACAAAGCAATATTGGTATGTAAGGGTTACTCACAACAAGAAGGAATTGACTATGAAGAAACCTTTGCACCTGTTCCAAGAATTGAAATAGTAAGAATGTTTTTGGCTTATGCAGCTTACAAGAAATTCAAAGTATATCAGATGGATGTGAAGTTAGCATTTCCGAATGAAGAATTGGAAAAAGAAGTCTACATTGAGCAGCCTGAAGGTTTTCCTTTCACTCAAGAAGGATATATGGTATGTAAATTGAAGAAAGATTTATATGGACTTAAACAAGCACCAAGAACTTGGTATCCAAGACTGGATAAGTATTTGTTAAAGGTGGGATTTATAAAAGGAATAGCTGATAGCAATCTGTACACAAAAGAAATTGAAAATGGCTTGTTAGTTATAGTTATTTTTGTTGATGTCATTATATTTCGAGGAGAAGATGAAGCTAGTGACAAATTTTGTGATGAAATGAAGACTAAATTTGAAATGAGTATGATTGGTGAGATGAAATACTTTTTGGGATTACAGATAACACAAAACAATGATGGTATCTTTGTAAGTTAGACAATGTACTTGAATGACTTGTTGAAAAGATTTGAAATGTAGGATTGTAAACCAGTTGGAACACCTATGGTGATTGGAGATAATTTATCTAGCACAGATGAGACTCCTATAGTAGAACATAAGAAATACAGATCTATGATTGGAGGATTACAGTATTTGACTCATACAAGACCTGATATAGCACATTCAGTTGGAATTGTAGCAAGATTTCAAGATGAACCTAGAGAATCACATCATGGACTAGTAAAGAGGATATTGAGATATTTAAGAGGCACAATGGACTATGGACTATGGTATGAAAAATTTGATGATTTTATCCTATGTGCATATACAAATGCTGATTGGGGAGGCAGTGTTGATGATAAGAGAAGCACCAGTGTTGGAGCATTTTTCCTTGGAGGAAGATTAGTTTCTTGGCTAAGAAAGAAGCATAATTGTATCTCACAAAGCACAACAGAAGCAGAATATGTAGCAGCAACAAAAAATTGTAACCAGATAATTTGGATGAAGGAAATGTTGAAGGATATTGGAATAAAATTTGTTGACCCTAATGTCATACATTGTGACAATACCAGTACAATTAGTATGTCTATGAATCTTGTATTACATTCTAAGACAAAGCATATAGAGATTAATTATCATGTTGTAAGAGAGAAAGCTATTGAGAAAGAAGTCAAACTTGAGTACATAAGTACAAAGGAGCAGATAGCAGATATATTTATAAAGCCTTTGCCTAAGAATACATTTGAGTATCTAAGAGGTATGCTTGGGGTTATGCCCCAACCTAGTTTTGAGAAGTGATGCAGTTGGTTGCATCCATCTAGTTATTTATGAGCCTTATCTTTCTTCTAGACTAGATGTTGGTACTTCCTCTATGGAGGAGTATGTATATCTAAGATGAGTCATGAGGACTCTAGTAAATGTATTTTTTGAAAAGTGTCTTTTGACATTGAGTTGTTGTTGACATTGAGTTATTGTTGACATAGTGATGGAATTTATATCATTGATGTCAATGGGGGAGAAATGTACATGAAAAAAAATCTGAGATATCTGTTGGAGAGAACTGAATAGGATAACGAAGCAATATTTGATTGATGAAGAAGATTTGAAGAAGCAGTGTTGTAGTATTGGATTTTTGGAACATTGGATGTAATTTAAATCTATGTTGCCATCAATTCCAATGGGGGAGATTGTTAGGAATGAATGATAAATATTTTTCAGCCATTCTGAGTAGTTGTTGTCACATTCATGACTATGATTGTCATAATTTTTGACACAGTGATTTACCGAAGACTTGCAGAGAAGTAGACAGAGTTTAGATTAGCACACATGGGTTATTATAGTTGGAGCTATGTGATGTTGAGGTTATACTTATTGATATGTGATATGTCTATGGTTAAGAGAGTGGACAATAATTCATTCATTCATGGAAGTTATGATCATTTTGGTGGAAGCAGTATTCAGGCAGTGTTCCTGAGTAGCGGTTTGTGGAAATCAGATGATAAATCCTAATCGAGATGGAATATAGTTTTTTGTAGTTAAAGGCAATTTGAAGACACATTGATAGTGATGTGAATGATAGCAAAAACTTTGAGGTCACACAAGTGAAGATTTATTGTATTTGGAAGCCGACAATTTTTTGTAATTTATGTGTAGCATGTGGAAACTTTTATTTTGTAATTGTATGCTGACTCATTTGTAATTATTTAAGTGTGTTATAAAAGAATGAATGTATTTAATTATTAAAATGTAGCAATATGTATTTGTGATGTCAAATTAGGGATTTTGTGTGATGCTGTATGCATGAAGTGAAGAAAAGAGCTAAGTATGAAAGTGAATTTGTGAAGGAAAACATGAAAAGTACAGAGATTTGAAATTGAGATCTGATGTAATAGTGAGTGTGGTTTGGCATAGTTAGAGAAGAGGTAACATTTTATCCTATTGAGTAATGCAAAGATTATGTGGATAGATTTTCCAGTGATCTTACCTTGAAGTTGTTTGGGCAATGGGTCCTTTTGTCTTCCATAACTCTTAACCGAGTTAGAATCTTTTAATAGAGATTCAAAATCTCCTAATAGGGATTCATATGTACTAAATGTATTTCATAAGACTCCTAACAAAGTCCATCCTTTCACAAGGAATATTCATATTAGTGCATCTTTTATGGGCATCATTCAAACCGGGTTTTACTCTTTGATCAAGAGGTTCCCTAGTCAACATATCTTGTGCCATTGTGTTATTGTGTATATCTTTCTATGGTTGGTAATTATATTGCTTATATGGTTTAATGCTATTGAAGATGATAAAATTTATAATTATTTGATAACTGATTCACCCCCCCACCTCTTAGTTATCTTGGTGGAATTTACTTTCTAACACAAGGCTTTACTACAACTGTACTACAAATCACATACAAAACTATTCTTGGGACCTGTCAGGAACACACATTGATATACCCAACTATATTACTATCTTTACTTTGAATCAACCTCTGTGTCTATGATATCATGCTAATAACATATTCATACTTCATATGCTGAATTCTCTCTCTATCAATCTTCTACGCATGCTACTTACCATATGTTATCATCAATGATGAACATATAGTCAACAAATTGGCTTGCTGGAAAATCTCCAACAAATCTCTCTTATGTTTTATCTATGTTTTCTTCTTCTTGGGTTTTTGAGCTTTCTGCTTCATTGAATCCAACTCCAACCATATCTCATTTAGGATTTTGTCTTAGTCTTTATTCATCAATCTTTTCACTGCTCATGTGTAACTTCTCAATGTGTAATTTAGATTGAGTGAGCTCACCTTTGATGATTTGATTTGATTTTTCTAGTTCTTGATATTTGTCTTTGTACTAGTCAAGTTCAGTCTTTATTTCACTTATCTACTTCTTAGATTCTTTTAGTGACTCTTCAATTTTGTTTCTTTCATCCTTCTCATGCCAAATCTCCTTAATCATTAGAAGATTGATTTGTTCTTTTTCTTTCTCTAGGTTCTTTATCTTGTTTGATGTGTCATTATTTGAATCTTCTTTGATTTTCTCCATAAGGTCTTATCACCAATTCTTTACAATCTCAAGCTGTTCTTTTAGTTTTCTCATGAAATATTCATCTATTCTTAGTTTAAATTCTAGTTTATGATTCTTAGCCTTCATCTTGTCAAGATCTTCAAGTGCAGCCTCAAAGTTCTCTTGTAAGTCTCTTGAATCCATTCAGGTCTCCCTTAAGCTATTAGGATTTCTCTCCAAGGGCCAATAGCTCTGATACAAATTGTTAAGATTAGGTAATACAAAGAGGGGGGTTGAATTAGTATTAAAGAACTTTGATTCTTTAAAATTTAAACATTTATAGACAATCCAAAGTAATGTAGAAATGAAAATAGTAAATAAGCATAACACATTACTCATAACACCATAATTTGTTTTTGAGGAAACCATAGCTAAAGGGAAAACCCTATTGGATATTTTCCAGTAGGACAGTACTAACTGTATGTTTGTCATTGATGACAACATATGGAAAGTAGCATGTGTGGAACTCTTATATAGTAAGCTTTTAGAATTGGTAGCATGGACATGATATCAACAAGATATAGTGGGTACAGAGGTTAACTGTTAGTATAGATAGTTATATAGAAGCTTGTGTCAGCAGTGTTCCTGACAGAGTAAAAGACATTTTTCTATGTATTGTTGTCTGTACAGTTATCATAGATCTTTCCATGCTTGGATATATGTCAAAGACATGTTAGTGATGTTTTAGTCATGGATGCATAGTCTGTTGATTAGTGGAAGTGAAGTTATGTAGTCTCTATTCACCAGTAGTAGTTTCTTGTGTTTATTTAGAAGAGAGGACAAATATTTTATTGGTTCTAGAGTTGCACCTATCTTTTGGGTATGCACCCTTGGATTTATTCTTAGAGGAGAGTTATTGATGTTTGGTGAAGAAAGCATGAAGTAATTCAGCTTTAGGAGAAAGATATAATTGTTCTGGTAGAGCTGACACTATGTAGCGTGCATCTACAATTATCTTTTTGGACAGGTCCAAGAATGTGTTGCATGCATAGTAGAGTTGACAAAATGTTTGTCAAAGTTTGTTATGGTTTCTCTAATTTGATTTAAAGGTGGTTCTGATAGGGTGAATTGATTATATCATTTAGAGGAAAGATATCTATAAGCAGTCATTTGTGATTTCTTGAGTGTGGTTCATAGTTGATTAAGCAAGAAAAGTAGAGTGTGTGAAGTGTTGAGCCATTAGAGGAAGGTCTATGTGACCAAGTAAAGTGTTTGTTCTATTCATCAAAACTGATTCAGATAGCAGGTCTAAGTGCAGTTCACCAAGATCTAGATATAGTGTGTATCTATTATTCAGAAGGTTGTAGCCTTTTCCCCTTTGACCAGTGACCTCTCAGATAGTGTGTCATCTCCCCTAACATGAACTATTGTAAAAGACTCCTAATAGGGTCCAACACTTGACCACATCTACTATACTTAATATATTGTAAACAAACTCCTAACAGGGTTAAGGATCTTCTAACAAGGATCACAATACACTAGTGTAGAATATTAGTGGGTGTCAATTCCCAGCAGAGTTTTTATCTATTTGGGATTCCACATAACCAAAATATTGTGTTGAGTTCAAGTTTTCTTTTATTGTGTTTATGCTTTATGTTTTAGTATACTTAATTGGATAAAGAATTGAAACTTGTAGATAATTGATTCACACACCCCCCCCGACCCCCCTCTTAGTTATCTCTTGGGATTATTCCTAACAATTGGTATTAGAGACAAGTGCCTCAAAGAGAAATTTTAACACCTTAAGGTTGATCAAATGGCATACTTCAGTAAAGAAAGTCCTAAGTTTGATGGAGAGAATTATCTTGATTGGAAGAACAAGATGGTGACTCATTTGGAGTGCATTACTTTTGAAGTTTTTGATGTAACTATCAAAGCAACCAAGATCCCTTCCTTGGAAGACCTTGCAAAAGATGATGCTATTGATAAGAAAAAGGAATTTTTTTATCAAAATGCTATAGCTAAAGAATCTCTTATTAGTTCTCTATCTGATGGTAAGTTTATAGAAATAAAATAGGTAGATACAACCCATAAATATGGAAGCACCTAGAAGACATATTTGAAGGAGTCAAACAATTAAAGGATGCATGTAGAAAGACATGGAAGAAAAGATACATGCATTAGAGATGTTTCCTGAAGAAAATATGACAGCTTGCAATCAAAGAATAAATGAAGTAGTTTCTAGAATCAGAAACAAAAGCGGAGAGATTTCAGAGGAGGACATTATGGACAAGTTAATGACTACTCTCACTCCTGAATATGAAAGAAAGATCAACATCCTTGATGAGACCATATAGCTTACATCAAATTTCAAGAGAAAATTTGATAAAAAAAATCTCAGCCTTTGAGATTTCAAGATTGAAGACAAAACCTAAAAGTAAGACAACCTTCAAAGAAGCAGTTCATGGTAAGAAATCTGCAAACATTGGTAAGAAATCTAAAATATGGAAGCACCTAGAAAATATATTTGAAGGAGAAAAACAAGCAAAGGATGCACATAGAAAGACATGGAATCAAAGATACAATGCATTAGAAATTATTCCTGAGGAAAACATACTAGCTTACAATAAAAGGATAAATGAACCAGTTGCTAGAATAAAAAACAATGATGGAGAGATTTTAGAAGATGACATTATGGAAAAATTGATGACTACTCTTACTCCTGAATATGAACTCAAGATCAACATCCTTGATGAGACCATGCAACTTACATAAACCTTCAAGAGAGAGACTTTGATCAGCAAACTCTCTTCTTTTGAGATCTCAAGATTGAAGTCAGAACCAAAGAGTGAAATAGTATTCAAAGCAATAATCCATGGTAAGAAGTCTACAAACACTTCTATTAATTTTGATGATGATGATGAAGATAAAACTCTAGATGATTTCATTTCTATGATTTCCAAAAGAGAAAAGAAAGGAAAAGGTAAATATGAAGGTCAATTGCCATTTAAGTGCTTTTCATGTAATAAGATTGGTCACTTTACATCTAAGTGTCCTACTAGAGCTAGAAAATTCAAAAAGGATTACAAACCTAAGTACTCTAAAGAATGTTACTATGTTGGAGATGGAGTTTTAAATGATGAATTAGGTGAAGAAGAAATTGGATTCATTGCTATTATAGAAAAAATAAATAATAAGACAAATCATAAAGATGAGAAAGAGGAACAAGAGCTAGCATTGATTTCACAAGCTGACATAAGGATAGACTAGATTATAGATAGTGGTTGTTCACATCATATGACAAGTGATAAAAATAGATTTGTTCATCTGGAAAAATACAATGGTGGCATGGTTAGATTTGGAGACAACACTCCTAAACCCATAGTTAGTAGAGGAGCCATTACCTTGGATGGAAAGAATAGTACTAATGATGTTCTTTATGTTGATGGTTTGAAACATAACCTTCTCAGTGTTGGAAAGTTACCTTAGAAAAGGCTATCAGTTGGAGTTTAAAGATGAAAAATGCATCATTAACACCAAGGATGGTGTTATTATTGCATCAAGCTCAAAGACTAGAGGTAATGTTTTCCAACTCAATTCAGAAGCAAGTTTTTTTGTTGCTAAAGTTGATGATAGTTGGTTGTGGCATAAAATAATATGTCATATCAATTTTGATAACATAGTAAAGATAAGAAATGTAAAGGCAGTAAGAGATCTACCTAGCATAGAAAAAACAATTGATACTATATGAAGGGAATGTGTGATGGGAAAGCATGTGAGAAATTCATTCAGGAGCAAGCACAATTCAGTAGAGAACAAGTTGGATCTAATTCATACAGACCTATGTGGTCCAACTCAAACAAGATCATACTGTGGTGAAAGCTATTTCATTTTGTTTTTTGATGATTATACTAGGATGATGTGGGTTGAATTCTTAAAAGATAAGTCAAAATCATTTGAGAAGTTGAAAATATTCAAAGCTAAGGTTGAGAATGAATCTAGACAAAAGATAAAATGTTTGAGATCAGATAGAGGAGGAGAATTCACCTCTTACAAATTCTATGAGTACTGAGAAGAACATGGCATAAAGAGATAGTTAAGTGCACCTAGAACCCCTTGGTAGAATGGAATTGCAAAGAGAAGAAATATGATCATCCTTGATACAGAGCGCACCATCATGATTGAAGGAAAAGTTTCACACACCTATTGGAGAGATGCGGTCAATAAAGTAGTCTACACCATCAATATAATTTAATTGAGGTTAGGCACTAACAAGACACCATATTAGCTATGGGTTGGTAATGTTCCCATAGTAAAATACATTAGAATCTTTGGAAGAAAGTGCTACATCAAGAGGGATGAAGCAGTAGGCAAGTTTGATGGATGAAGTGATGAAGGTATTTTCATTGGTTACTCTACTAAAAGTAAAGCTTATAGATATTTCGCTTTAAGATTGAAAAAGATCATTGAAAGTGCTCATGTTAAGATCGATGAAAATTTTATGGTTCAAGAAAGATATCATGATTACTGACCCATGATTGTAGAAGAAACCAGACCCTCCACTAGTGAAAAAGTTATTGAAGAAATGTTTGATAGTATTGATGTGTTATTCAATGAAGCTAAGACAAGTGAAGAAGATACTCCTAAGGTTGATGAGTCAGCATTATGTAAAGTTCCAAAGTTTACATCTAGAAATCATTCCAAGAAAGACATCATTGCAGATTAGATCGACAAAGTGTTGAAGATGCATGTAATGATTTAGATTTCCATGATGCTATGAAAGAAGAACTTGATCAGATTGTTAAGAATGACACTTGGGAACTGGTCCCCAGACATAAGAATGTGATTGGAACAAAATGGATATTCATAAATAAGATGAATGAAGATCATACAATAGTAAGAAAAAAAGAAAGGTTAGTATGTAAAGGGTATCCACAAAGAGAAGACATTGATTATTCATAAACATTTGCACCTTTGAGCAGATTAGAAACTATTAAGTTGTTTCTGGCTTATGCTACAGTCAAAAACTTCAAAGTTTATCAGATGGATGTCAAGTTAGCATCCCTAAATGGAGATTTGAAAGAAGAAGTATATATTGAGTAGCTAGAAGGATTCACCTTATTAGACAGACCTGATATGTTATGCAAATTGAAGAAGGCACTCTATAGACTTAAGCAAGCCCCTAGAGAATGGTATGAGAGACTAGATGGATATCTAACAAAGATTAGATTCAAGAAAGGAGTAGCATATTGTAATCTATTCATTAGAGAGACATCTGAAGGTCTACTACTTGTAGCTATATTTGTTGATGACATTATCTTTGGAGGTAATGACAAACTAAGTGCAGAATGAGTTTGAGATGAGTATGATTGGTCCTATCAAATACTTTTTGGGACTAAATGTGCAACAGATAGAAAAAGGAATTTTTATTAATCAGTCCAAATTTGTGAAAGAGATACTAAAGAAATTAAAGATAGATGATTGCAAGCCAGTAGGAACACCTATAATCACTCGATACAAACTTAGAAAAGAAGATGACTCACTAGTAGTGGATACAACATTGTACAAGTCTATGATTGGTAAACTAATTTATCTTGCTCAGACTAGACCTGATATTTCCAATGCGGTTGGAATAGTTGGAATATTTGTAGTAGAGCCTAAACATAGTCACCTCATGGCAGTAAAAATAATATTTAGATACTTGCAAGGCACTCTAGACTATAGTCTATGGTATCCTAATTTAGAAAATGTTGAGCTTCATGTGTACATAGATGTAGATTCGGCAGGATGTGTTGATGATAGAAAGAGCACATCAGGTGGAGTAGTGTTTCTTGGTGATAGACTTGTCATTTGGACAAGAAAGAAACAAAATTGTATTTCTCAGTCAACAGTAGAAGCAGAGTATGTTGCAGAAGCCTTGAATTTCTCTACAATTGTTTGGATCAAGCGAATGATAAAGGATTTTGGAATTTAGATTGATTATCCTATTGTTATTTATTGTGATAACACTAGCACTATCAATATGTCGAAGAACCCTATGATGCATGCAAAGAAAAATCACATTGAGATCAAGTATGACTTTGTAAGAGAGAAAGTCGTAGAGAAAGAAGTCATGCTAGACTATGTGAATACTAAAGATCAGTTGGTCGATATATTCACAAATCCCTTACCAAAGGATACTTTTGAGTATCTTAGGGAGAAGTTGGGAGTAATTATCTTTTGTGATTCATCTTAGAAGAAAGAAGGAAAGGCATTAGTCCTTAGAGATTGATGGAAGGTTGAATACTCTACCTTAGGAGTAGTACCAGTGCTTAAAATGAATGGCACCCTTTTCCATTGATGTCAAAGGGGGAGTAATATATTTTCATGAAAAATAGAATTAAAAAAGGAGTATTATACTAAGAGGGAGTAGTATTCTACTATGACACTAGTTCAGTTGAGAAAATGGACAATGTTATAAAAGAAAGTTCATTTGGGTTGGTGGTGGTTTTTCATTCCACATGTTTCCATCAATGCCAAAGGGGAAATTGTTAGAGACTTCCCTGCAAGACAATACTGACTATATGTTTCTCATTGATGACAACATATGGAAAGTAGCATGCTTGGAAGTCTTATGCAGTAAGATTTCAAAATATTTAGCATAGACATGATATCAGCAGGATATCATGGGTGAAGAGGTTAACTATTAGTACAGATAGTTATATAGCAACTTGTGTCAGCAGTGTTCCTAACAGAGTAATAGGTAGTGTTCTATTTATTGTTGTTCATAGAGTTATCATAAAGCCTTGAACACTTGTATATATGTTGAAGACATGTTAGTGATGTTTCAGTCATGGACGCATAGTGTGTTGATCAGTAGAAGTGAAGTTATGTAGTTGCTATTCGCCAGTAGTAGTTTCTTATGTTTATTCAGAAGAGTCGACGAAGATTTTATTGGTTCTAGAGTTGTTCCTTTCTTTTGGGTATCCACCCTTGGATTTAAGCTTAGAGGAGAGTTATTGATGTTTGATTAAGAGTGCATGAAGTAATTAAGCTTGAGGAGAAAGATACAGTTGTTTTGGTAGAGCCAACAGTGTGTAGCATGCATCTACAATTATCTTTTTGGACAGGTCCCAGAGTGTGTTGTGTGCATAGTAGAGCCGAAAGAATTTTTGTCAAAGTTTGTTATGGTTTCTCTAATATGATTTTGAGGTGGTTCTAATAGACTGAATTGATTATATCATTTAGATGAAAGATATTTATAGGCAGTCATTTGTAATTTCTTGAGTGTGGTTCATAGTTGATTAAGTAGAGCATAGAAGAGTGTGTGAAGTGTTGAGCCATCAGAGGAAGGTCTATGTGACCAAGTAAAGTGTTTGTGCTATTCATCAAAACTAATTCAAATAGTAGGTCTAATAATAGTTCACCAAGATCCAGATATAGTGTGTATCTGTTATTCAAAAGGTTGTAGCCTTCACCCATTTGAGCAGTGAGCTCTTGGATAGTGCATGCTCTCCCCTAACATGGACTATTATAAAAGACTCTTAAATGGGTCTAACCCTTAACCAGGTCTACTATACTTAATATATTGTAAAGAAACTCCTAACAAGGTTAAGGATCTTCTAACAAGGATCATAATACACTAGTGTAGAATATTAGTGGGTGTCAATTCCCGCCGAGGTTTTTACCTATTTGGGTTTCCTCATAACCAAAATATTGTGTTGAGATCTAGTGTTCTTTCATTGTGTGTATTTTGTATGTTTCAGTATACTTAATTGGATAAATAATTGAAACTTTTAGATAACCGATTCACCCCCCCTCCCCTTCTCAGTTATCTCTTGGGACTATTCCCAACAAACCCCAATGGGGATGGTACCCACAAATATGTACTAAAATATAATGTCCCTGTTAAGAGATCTATCACTGTTAGGAGCTATTTTTTATATATTAAATTTCCTTGCAAGAGGAATACAAAAACACCTGATTAAAGGTGGTGAGCACACTGCTCTTACAATCAGTAATAGTCTCTAAAGAGTTCTCAAAAAAGAGGAATAATACAAGCACTTATCTTGCTTAGGTAGTTCTTGTTATAGCTCTTCCTCTTATTGATCTCACACATGATCTCTATTCTTATATTCACAAAATTACTCCATCATCATTCTCTTTCCATACCTTTCTTTTACAAAAACAC
>BSBK01001434.1:835000-934294 GCA_027943335.1 Chamaecyparis obtusa
CTTGAACCCAACCACCTCAATCTGCATCTCTGTCAGCAATAGTTGCCTTCTGCTAAGAGCATCTGCAACCCTATTAGACTTTCCACTTCTGTGTTTCAAAACAAATGTATAACTCTGCAAAAAACTCAACCCATTTCAAATGCCTTTGATTCAATTTTCCTTGACTATTCAAATATTGCAAAGTTTGATGATCAGTATACAAAAAAAAACTCCTTAGGAAGCAGATAATGTCTCCACTTCTTTAATACCTGAACCTATAGCATAAAATTCTTGATCATAAACAGAATATTTCCTCTTGGCATCATTTAACTTCTCACTAAAATAAGCAATAGGTTTACCTTCTTGGCTCATAACAGCTCCTATTGTAGTACCACTAGCATCACAATCTACTTGAAACACCTTATTAAAATCTGGAAGTGCTATAACAGGTTGTTCTGTAACTTTTTGTTTCAATAATTGAAAACTCTTTTCTGCCCCATTAGTCCACTTAAACTCTTTTCTATCCCCTCTCATTGTTTCAGTCAAGGGTCCACAAATACTGCTAAAATTTTTGATAAAATTTCTGTAAAAGCTAGCCAAACCATGAAAAGATCTTACCTCAGTAGCACTCCTTGGAGTAGGCCATTCAAGGATAGCCTGTATCTTCTTTGGGTCCATTTTTAGACCTTCTGCTGAAACTACAAATCCCAAATACACTAACTCTTTCTTCACAAAACTGCACTTCTTCAAATTAATCAACAATTTCTCTTCTCTCAACTTCTCAAATACCGTACAAATATGCATCATATGCTCATCCAATGTCTTACTAAAGATCAAAAATATCATCTAGGTAAACAATGACAAACTTACCCAGAAATTCTTTCAGAACCTCGTTCATGAGCCGCATGAAAGTGCTCGGTGCATTGGTTAGCCCAAAAGGAATGACTAACCACTCATATAGTCCTTCCTTTGTCTTGAAGGCAGTCTTCCATTCATCTCCTTCTCTGATCTGAATTTGATGATATCCACTTTTCAGATCTATCTTCGAAAAATACACAGCTCCACTCAAACAGTCCATAATATCATCCATTCGTGGCAATGGAAACCTGTACTTGATTGTGATCTTGTTTATTGCCCTAGAATCTATACACATCCTCCATTCTCCATTTTTTTTGGTGCTAATACCGCTGGTACAGCACAGGGACTCAGACTCTCTCAAATCAATCCTTTCTGTAACAACTCATGTACTTGTCTGTTCAACTCCTCACTTTCTGCAGGTGTCATTCTGTGTGCTGCCTTATTCGGCAAACTCACTCCTGGGATCAAGTCCATCTGATGACTGATCTTCCTGACTGGTGGTAATCCATCAGACACATTATCAGATACAATATCCTGAAACTCGTTCAACAAATCTGCAACTTCTACAAGAACATCTTCTACTTCCTTTTTACCATCTTTTGGAATTAAAGAAAAACATACATGCTCATGCCTCATACCATCTAGGAAATTTCTTCCATCAACAAAAGTTATCCTTGCATTACCACATACCTTTTCTCCAGTCTCCTTCAATGGTTTTAGCTTATGTCACACTCCATCCTTTGTCAGAGAATAGGTATTCGCACGACCATTATGTACAGCACATCTATCAAACTGCCATGGTCTACCCAACAACATATGACATGCATCCATAGATATGATATCACACAATACCTCATCTTGGTATTTGCCAATCTTGAACTTCACCAGGCATTGTTCATTGACCATGACCTTGTGGTCATCCTGTACCCAGGCAATCCGATATGGATGCGGGTGTTTCTGTCTCTTGAGCTTCAACTTTGTCACCATCTCTTCTGACACCAAATTGTCAGTGCTTCCACTATCAATAATCACATCACAACATTTACCTTCACACTTGCACCTGGTGCGAAACAGGCTCCTTCTTTGCTCAGGTTCATTCTCACCACTCAACAGGGACTCTTCTGTTAATCAACATTTCTCCTCTTTCAGCATCTTCAGAATTTGATGATCTGGCATCTTCATCTACATGTGCAACTCTGGCCTGGCCTTCATTTCTCTTGTCTATTCTCCCTTGGCACTGAGGACATTCAAATGCCCTATGACCTTCTTCTCCACAGTGAAAACATGTTCCACGGAAGCCACCTCTTCCAGATCCTTGTCCTCTTCCTCTTCCTCTCTGATCTCTATTATTCTGATCCTAGAAGCGATTGGAATTATTTTCTCGCTGATTCTGACTACTACTGGTCTCATCCTTCTTTTTCGGATCTTCATTTCGGCCACCATATGACCGTCCACCAGATCATCCACCGCGACCTCTTCCGTTTTGTCTGCTCTCAAACTTCTTGTTCAACTTTTCCTCTACTTTTAGGGCAAACTGGTATGCCTCTTCAATACTGTTCATTCGAACTAGATTCAGCTCCTCCTGAATGCTTGGCCTTAACCCATTAAGGTATCGGGCAACTTTCTCCTTATCAGCTTCTGCATGGCCTATTCTGATGAGAAGTCGATAGAACTCCTCTATATACTCCTGAACAGATCTTCCTGCTTGCTTCAAACTCTGCATTTTCTTTAGTAGGTCAAGCTCATAATCAACAGGAATGAACTGTCACTTCAATTTATCCACCATCCGATCCCATCTGGTGATTTTATCTTTCCCTCTTCTATTTCGCTCCAACTGAATTTCTTGCCACCAGATCTTCGCATGACCTTTCAATCTGGCCTTCGCAAATTTGACCCTATCAGGATCGTCAACATCTTCGTACTCAAAATATTCCTCACATTCATTGATCCAGTCAATCAATTCCTCTGGGTTAAGATTTCTAAAAAATGTAGGAACCTCAATCTTAGGTCTTTTCCCAATCTTGGAAATGGCCCGAAAAAGTCTTTCTTCCTCCTAGTTCACAATTTCGGCTTCTCCTTCTTGATATTCTTCTTCGGCTTCATCCTCGCTTTCATCTCTGACATTGAGATTCATTCCTCTGCGAATCTCTTCTTGCAATGCTCGCACTTGTCTCTGCAGCTCGCTAACCTCAGGTGTCACAGCACCAACTCTTCCGCCACGTTCTCGTCGTGGAGGCATTTTCGTGATGCGCACTGAAACCCTAGCCACGGTCCTGGTGCAAACTGCCTCACAGTCGGTGATCTGTTTACACACTCAAGAACTCCTACTCTGATACCACTTGATGAAGGGTGCTCCCCTTAATACCACAAACACATAACAGAAATAGAGAAACAACAACAATACGCAAGAACAGAAAATTGGCTTCTTATTATCTCCACAAATGTGGAATTACAAACTTTCACAATTACAATATGCAAAGCCACATGGGCATTCCCTTACAATATTCTGTAGGACAAAGCCTCAAACTATTACCCAGATCTACTACCCAGAACTATTCTGAACTGCCTAAGACAATAATACAGCCTTCCTTATATAGGCAATTTTCCACCACCTGGGAAGGTTCCAGAATTTTTAGCCAATAAGGCCGACCAAACTTAGAATTATTTTATTTTACATGTTATTACATCATAGTCAGCTCAAGATAACCTTTGAAACCCGAACAGAAATTTTGAAGAAAATTATTTTTTTCGCCATTTCAGGTGGCCCAACTTCCGAAGACCATAAGTCATCACCCGTTGACCCGCTCGGCTATTATAACCCCATTTCAGAAATGCCACGAAGCGCTCTACAGGCTTGACCGGCGCAAGCACTTGTCACCCAAATTTTTGACCTCATCCGGGGCCTCTAAAGCCTTCAAAACTGAGTTCAAAGTTTCTGTACCCTGCTGCCAATACCGAAAATCTTCAATATCTTCCAATATACACTTGATCTGGCAATGAAACTTTACTGGCAGACTTATATGACCAAAATGAACCTCCAAGAAAGAAATCAGATCATTCTGAGCACATACGAAAATTACCAAAAACAGTAACTTTCCGTAAATAGTAGCTCTGCACAATATAGCCCTTATTGAAAATAAAAAAAAAAATATTTTTGGGTGATGCAAGATTGCTCTTACACCCAGGATGCTCCTGCATCAGTATATATATATATATATATATATATATATATATATATATATATATATACATACATATATATATATATATATACATACATATATATATATATATATACATACATATATATATATATATATATACATACATATATATATATATATACATACATACATATATATATACATACATACATATATATATATACATACATACATATATACATACATATATATATACATACATACATACATACATATATATATATACATATATATATATATATATAGATATATATAGATATATATAGATATATATATATATATATATATCTATATATATATACATACATACATAGATATATATATCTATATATATATATATATATATCTATATATATAGATATATATATATATATATATAGATATATATATAGATATATATATCTATGTATGTATGTATATATATATATATATATATATATATATATATATATATATATATATATATATATATATATATATATATATATATATATATATATATATCTATGTATGTATGTATGTATGTATGTATATGTTATCTCTATTTGAGCATTAAGTATTGTCATTAGTATCAAAGATGATCAGTCAGTTACCTATGCTAATGAGTTGGTAAAAGGAAGAACTACAAGCTAAAAATGCTAGTCGGTTAACTATATAAGCCTTCATACCGACTTGTCTCAAAGTAGTACTAAGAACTAAAAGGAAATAGTTTTAACCAAGCATCATTGTATACTGATACTGAGCATCAGTAAACACCAAGCAAACTAGACACCAAGCACTAGTGTATTCACCGACAAGTATTGATAGTGTTTACCAAGCAATCTGTTAAATAACATAGTAATCAGTTTTGGCACATTTATCTATGCAAATAGTTACAATAGCATTAGAAAATGTTTTACCAAGATTGAGGATGATTTAATGTAGATATAATCATTAATTGTGATGATGATCTCTATGAAATTGGTAGATCTAGGTTATTTTTGTATACCGTTGATCTTAGGGTTTTTCTAAGATGATGTAAACCTAATTAGGTCATCAAGGTTCATAGGTCATAACAGTATGCTATATATTTGTATTTCATGTCATTTTGACATAATGTATGTGGGGGACAAGAATGAGATCTTGAAGCAATCAACCATCTTCAAGACATCAGTTTTCAAACAAGGTTGAGTAGAGGTTAGAGACATTCATATATTTCAGAATTAGTCAATGCTACCAAGAAGTTCAAAGGCAAGATATTCACATATTAAGGTGACAAATATTTGATACTTCATAGATCTGATTTAGACAAATTTATGTTGTCAATTATAGACACTTTCTTTTATTCTCTAATCATTATAATAGAGTTAGCAAAATCTCTTAACAAAGTAGACCTAACAGTCTAATTGTAAAATCTCTTAACCGAGTACACACTAATGTAGTACTGTTAAAATCCTTTAACCATGTAGATCTAGCTAATCTTATTATTACTCTTGAAAGGGTAAGATCATCAGAATTGATCACAACTTGTAGCCTTTACCAGAAAACTTTATTATTCGTAGTAGTGAATAATTTGTGGGTGTTATCCCCAGCACAATTTTTACCTTCTAACAAGGGTTTCCGCATAACCAAAATACTTGTGTTATGTGATTGAATTGTTATTTTTCTACCATGCAATTTACCTTTACAATTTAATGAATGAATGATTCATACAATGGATTCAGTTGGATAGACTAGTTTGCTATTGTTTGTTGATTGAGTTTGAAGTTAAAAGTTTTTAAAGGCACTAATTCACCCCTCCCCTCTTAGTACCCTATCTCTCCATTCCAACAATTGGTATCAAAGAAAAGATCTCTTGTTGGATGGTTTAATGACTAAAGAGTGAAGATCTAATCATGGAGAGATACAAGTTGGACAAAACAATAGACAATCAAAAGATTTAGATGTCGATGTTTATTGAGAAATACAGACAAGCTAAGGATGAATTGAAAAAGTTACTAGTACAGAGAAAGAACATGGATACCAAGGAGTGTGAGACCAACTACCATAAAGAAGAGATTGATGACCCATTTGAGAATTTAGGATCTAGTTACAGAAGTATTTATGACAGTTCTGAAAGGTTAATATCTAATTTATCTGAGAAAAATATCCATTTGAGTGAACAAGTGAAAGCCCTATAGATCGGTCAAGAGACAAAAATGGTGAGAATGATTGATGTAATGAACAATGCTAGATAAGCTGACCAAGAGAGGAATTTTTTAGTTCAAGAAAAAATACATATGACTGAACAACTACAAGTAAAAGAAACTAAGATACAAAGACTTATCGAACATCACTTTGAAACATCCAATCAGATGATTATTGTAAGTTAAGAGATCAACCGATTAAATGGTGATTTGATAAGAAAACTTGAAGATATTGGAGTAATCAGGGAAGAGAATGAATAATTGAGAAATGAAGTTAAAATGTAGAAACAACACAATGAGATGATGAAAAAGGCTGAAGATAGTTCAAAGAAAATTGATGATTTTCTGGTTATTCAAAGAGGACTTGGAACCACAACTAGATTAGGCTACACTGAGCAAGGAGAATCATCTAAGAAAGCTTAATAGGTGAATAAAAATAAGAATAAGAGATTTAAGACACTGACATGCTATCACTATGGAAAACCAGGACACACCTCAAATGTTTGCAGGAATAAAGTACAAGGTAAACCTAAAACCACTCCTAAGTTCAATGGTCACTGATAGAATTGTAATAAGTTTGGAATCAGGCATATGAGTGTAGATCTAAGTTAAATAGGACTTCTAACAAACCCCATATGGAAAAAATATTTTATACTTGTAACAAGCATGGACACACCTCACAAGAATGTAGAACAAAGATGAAGCAAGTCTAGACATGGAAAGGACAAAAAAAATCCCATCAATTGAGAAGACAAGGTAATGCTTACAATTGGAATTATAAAACATGGGTTAACTACATAGTATGTGGAAGGTATGGACATATTACAACTAATTGTATGAGGAAGAGATGGGATAGAAATCATGAAGCTAGATTGGTACTGGTATGGCATGTTTACATTGTCACAAAGTTGGTCACCTAAGTAGGGATTTCAGAGACCAAGCACTAGAAGAACAAATTTTTGAGAATGGTAACACAATTATAGATATCATGACAATCACAAACACTATGTGGAGAAAGGAATCAAATGATAATGTTTAGTCAAGAAATTTAGTTGATGAAACCTCATCCACTGGATTGGGTGACATCGACACCTCTACCTAAGGTGAAAAAGGTATGTATGGAACTGATATCCCAAATTGATCTTATTTTAAATACAGTTCCTTATATTTGATGTACACATACAAAATATACATGAACTAAGATGCATTATGGTTTATAAGGTTTGAGTGTACAAATTCATACAGTCAGTATATGCAAGACCAAGTAAAGAGTTACCCGTCAGTGACTATTAGGGGAGGTTAACCTAGTATCAGTATTAACTGAGTAAAAAATTTATGTGTTAACCGAGCTATTAAAATTTTGTGGTAATCACCGAGTTAATAGTTGTCACCAAGCTGTAAGTAGGTCAAGCATTTATTAAAAATTTTTTGACTGGGAATTTGAAAAAGGTTATAAATAGATGAAGAATTTAGTTCATTTCTTCACCAAGCGATTCTCAAGAGAAAGAACTTTTAGAGAGTGATTTTAGAGTAAAGAATTTTAGGTGCATTCAAAGTAGTTTTAGAATCTTCCGAGTGAGTTCATCATTGTTTCTGAGTAAGTATAATTACTACCCAGCTAATTCATAGTATTTGCTGAAACCTTAAGTTAATAAATATGGCATCCACATTGAAGGTAAACAAATCCAAGTTTGTAAAGGAAGAAGTAAACTTGATAGTGTCTGCTACCTGTAATGAACCCTGATACAAACTTCACCGAGAAGTTGCATCTACAATTACTTGATAGTGTTTGCTACATATAAAAAACCCTAATACAAACTTCACCCCAAAGTTGCAACTAAAATTGATCTAGTATGAGATTTTTAAAGCATACCCCCTAGGGTTTTGTTAGTTAAAGACATGAGATTATATATTCACTATAAAATAGGTGAAATTGGAGACTTTGATATGTATGCATCTTACCAGAAGCTTTGTAGAAAATATCGTAGACCTAAACTTGAACACAAACAACTGGAGGTAATCAGTTTGACAAATGCCCTAAATTTTCTAAGGGAATTTAAGAGCGAATGGATTAGGATTGTGCTTAGTCAGTTTCATGATGGAAGGTTATGGTTGGATGAGCTAGTAGAGATTATCAAGAATATGATACATGCCATCACCAGTTATCCTACCATAGATAAAGTGAAGGTAATTTGTAGTGCACCAAGAGAAGATATTGAGAAAAACACCAAAGTCAAATGGGATGGGCAAGCATTAAAGATCAGCACAATCAAGGACCTAGAGGTGAAATATGTAGTGCATATCATCAGCTAGAAAATATATCAGTCAAGCAGGAAGAATAGTGTGTCTTGTGAAGCAGTTGACATTGCTTACTAAATGGTCAAGGAAGATTATCAATTGGACCTAGCCAAGCTTTAGTTGAAGCAAGTTTAAGATAATGTGAAAACAATCAAGTCAGCAAAGTCCAACACATGTAAGTTTGGATCCCTACTAGTGTGTATATTTTTCTATGTGCAAATGTTTTTCCATTTTGTTGATAACATAGAGTGGGTAAACGACAAGCCAGTGATAACAAAAATTTCAAATTTGATTAAGGGCTTGGGAAATAATCTCAATAATGTCTTAGCTAACTACTTTGAAAAATTCAAGTTTAGAATGAATTCTCATAGCATAATTCCCAGTAAACTAGTAGAAGACTATGAGCAGGAGATATGTTTTCTTATGGATACCAACCACACATTAATAAAGGTTTTGGAGCCTAGGACAAAATGGCTAACCCCCATGGGTTATGAAATAAATATTGATTTTTATTTTAAATCAATTAAGGCTCCATTGGCCACACCAAAGGATATAAATTTTGAAATGTTTGGAACATATGAGGAGGCCAAAACAAGAATAAAAATAGGCCCGGTTATTGGTAATATGACAAACAAATCAAGGAAAATGATGAAGACTCTTGTAGAGAAGTTTGGAGTGTTAGGAATCAATGCTGAATGTTTGGTAGCTATTCTATAGTAGTTGTTGTTGCATTCATGACTATGATTGTCATTGATGTCAACATAGTGATTTACCAAAGACTTGCAGAGAAGTAGACAGAGTTTGGATTAGCGCACATGGGTTATTGCAATTGGAGCTATGAAATATTGAGGATATACTATTTCATATTTTATATGTCTATAGTTAAGAGCATAGATAGTAATTAATTTATTCATGGAAGTTATAAGCATTTTGGTGGAAGCAGTATTTAGGCAGTGTTCCTGAGTAGCGGTTTGTGGAAATCGGATGATATCCCCTAATCAGGATGGAATCTAGTTTTGAGAAATTAAAGGGAAGTTGAAGAAAAATTGATAGTGATGTGGATGACAGTACAAACTTCGAGATCACATGAGTGAAGATTTATTGTATTTGGAAGTCGACAGTTTTGTGTAATTTTGGTATAGTCTGTGAAAACTTTTATATTGTAATTGTATGCTGACTCATTTGTAATTATTTGAGTGTGGTATAAAGGAAGGAATTTATTTCCTTGTTTTGTATGTAGTTTTGATATGGAAGTAGTGGTTGTGTGTGATGCTATATGCATGAAGTGAGGAAAAGACCTAAGTATGAATGAAAATTTGTGAAGGAAGACATGCGAAGTACAGAGATCTAAAATTGAGATCTAATGTAATAGTGAGTGTGGTTTGGCATAGTCAGAGAAGAGGTAACATATTATTCTATTGAGCAATGCAAATATTATTTGGACAGTGTGTTCAGTGATCTTACCCTGAAACTATTTGTGTAGTGGGTCCTTCTGTCTTCCATAACTTTTAACAGGGTTAGAATCTTTTAATAAGGATTCAAAATCTCCTAATAGGGATTCATATAGACTGAATGTATTTCAGAAGACTCCTAATAGATTCCATCCTTTCACAAGGAATATTCATATTAGTGCATCTTTTATGGGTATCATTCCCACTGGGGTTTACTCTTTGATTAAGAGGTTCCCTAGTCAACATATCTTATGTCATTGTGTTAATGTGTATGAATATCATTCTATGGTTGGTAATTATATTGCTTATATGGTTTAATGTTGTTGAAGATGATAAAATTTATAATTATCTAATAACTAATTCACCCCCCCTCTTAGTTATCTTTGTGGACTTTACTTTCTAACAATTGGTATCAAAGTAGCAGGTCCTTGAAAAAGAAGTTTAACAACTTAAGGAGATCCATTGTGAATTTTAGGAAAGAAAGCCCTAAGTTTGATGGAGTAAATTTTGATAGCTACAAAGAAAAGATGAAGACACATCTACTATATTTAGGACCAATTTATTGGTTGATTACAAAGAACAATAAGACTATCATTGAAGACGTCAATCTTGAAACATGTACTGTGGATGAGATATATCTATTCATGTGTAACATACTTGCAAGAGAAGCACTTTTGACAATAGTTCCGGAGAATGAGTACAGTCAGGTAAAATATTTGAAAAAATCTCATGAAATTTGGAATGCTTTACACTCTACTTTTGAAGATGATGAAAATGAAAAAAGAGTTAGATTGCATAATTGGATATGTGCATTTGAAGATATAATAATGTTGGAAGATGAATCTATTAGAAGTTATATTGGTAGAATGTCATAAATTATTACAGGTATAAAATCTTATGGAGGAACAAAGATAAAGAATGAAGTGATATGGAAAATTATGAGGACATTGACTCCTGTATTTAAGTAGACAACACAGATGATTGAACAAGTGATACCTTTTACAACAAACTTTACAAAAGATACTCTTCTTGGAAGATTGGAAGCAATAGAAATGAACCTGAGATTATCAAGAGACTTACCTAGAATGGAGACAACATTTAGTTCTTTTAGTGTTCACCCTACTTTGTCAAGAAGAATTAGTGTGAGTGGAGATTATGCTAGCTGCAGCAAAAGATCTAGAAATGAAGAAGACAAGAATATTGAAGAAGGTATTGCATTGCTTGTGAAAAGAGAACCAGACGGTAAGAAAATATTTAAATGTTGGACTTGTCAAGAATATGGTCATTTTGCATCTAAATGTCCTAAGAGAGTTAAAAAGTATAGAAACAATTTCAAACCTAGAAGATCTAAGGAATGTTATTATGCTAGTGATGAAGATCTTAAAGCTAGTATAGAAAGAACTCTAAGTGAAAGTGATAGTAATAATAATGATGACATAGAATTTGTAGCAATTAAAGAATAGAATCCTAAAATTGATGTTAAGGAAGAAAAAGCCTTAGTTTCTCAAGTTGTAAAGAAAGATGATTAGATTATAGACAATGGTTGTTCACATCATATGACTGGAGACATAAAAAACTTCATAAATTTGAATGAATATGATGGAGGAGTTGTCATGTCCCCGCCAGGGAACTCATAAGGATTCAGGTCTATGACCTAAAATTACAACTAACAAATTCTTTTAACATTCTAACATTACATCATTTGAAACATTCAAAACTACATTCCTTAAGGTTCCCTTAATGAATTCATTTACCGTTATCAAGCATTGAATTTTACTACTTAATGAAATGAAGTTCCTTTACTTATTTGTTTATTCCTTAACCTTATCTACACACAACTCAATTGCATTAACAATACATAAATAAGCTTTCTATTAAAAGACCTCACTATCCATTTTTGCTTAAGATCATAATAGGAGTGTAAATTACTTAACCATATATTGATAACCAACACAACCCATTCAATGAATCTTTCTTTTTCCATAAGTTTCCACAAATCATCATCTATAACCTTGTATAAGTCTAGTTAAGAATTGAGCTTAAAACCTTGTTTGAATAATCATACATTACTCACATTGAACTATACATTTAAGAAGTCACATCTCATTACTACTTTAAATAACATACATGTTCCCTTTTCCCTTATTATTTCACCTAAAGATACCCTTGAACTCTTAGCATATCTTCTCACTAACCATATATCAAAACAAGTTTCCTTTTAAAGAAGTTTACATCCATAAATAATTACATTACCATTACTTCCAATTTACATTTAAAAATTCACAAGAGATATAAGGTAGGAATTACTCATTGATTTAACCATATTCAATCCCCTTTTCAAATTAATAATTCTACCCTTCCCTTATACATAAGTTATTTCTTACAATTTCCTTTTACAAACATAATTTTGTTACTGCACATTGCCCGAAGGCATATAGAAAGATAATTACATCAAGTTTCCCAAGGGATTACAATACATCTTTACATCTTGATAAAAAAAGATAGAGATACATGACACAAGAATAGAATCTTCAAAACTGAACAACTTAGAATCCAAGCCACAACATGAACCACAAACCATACCTCAAAAGAGATTTTCCACCCAACCATGTGAAACTGGTATAGTTCCACCCCCCATGCTAGAAGATAGAACCAAGGTACTCTCAAGACCTTAAGGCATTGTAAGTATTAAATACCAATAAATCCAAGACTCAAAACAAAAAGAATAAGACACATAAAAATATCATCATGTTATAACACCGAGGTTAAGGTTCTAGGAGACCACCTAAGTGAGTGTCATCACACAACTTGTATATTGGGATCCACCTTGGAAACCATGTAAACCTAGTCCCCCCTTTATGAATAGGGATCCATCCTGGTAGTTATCCCTGGTCTCAATACTCCAATCAGGTCTTTGTGGCCATTATTATATTTTCTTTCATTATCTTTTGAATCCTACCTTCCTAGGTTAATTTTTAAGGTTATCACTTTTTACAAACCCACCCATAGGATCATCTGACAACCACTTTAGGGTTTCTATACCTATGGTGTGCCACTCACCTAAGGTTCCTATTCCCTTACCCCATCACAATCTATAAATACAAGATAACACTTCCAAGTCCTAATTCATAGGTTTAGGAAACTCCCATGTGCACTCAGGCCCTCAGAGCGAGTCCTAACCTTAGCCATATACATAACAAGAACCACTAGAAGAATTTATATCACAAGACATCTCAAAAAGAAACATAAAACCTTTCTCATGCACAAGTAAAACTTTCCAAGGCTCATTTATAGGTCTAAGGAACCCTTCCATGCACACAAGCCACAGAGATGAGTCCTAGCCTCATAAACTAAACTCAAGTCTATGCCAAGTGAAAAATAATCACAAGTAAACCATATAACCTCTATAAAACAAGTGATGAATGTACATAGCTGATAAAAACTTCAAACATCACAAATAAAATACATTGTAAACACTTTCAAGAACTAGAATCAAAGCATAGAAAAGAATAGGAAAGTTTAGGAACATTTGGGGAACATTTAGGAGGCCTTAGAGTAGTCTTAGTCCATTGGACAAGCTTGACCCTAATTATGATCCTGAAAACACATCCTAAACCTTATTCAAGCATCTAAATGCACCATATAATCCAAACAAAACAAGTAATGAACATATTTAAAGATTACACAAATTTCATATACCAAAACAGCATGCTCTGCAAAATCTCACGTGCCTGAATTATAACTAAGTCTGATTTTTTTGAAAAACTAAAATCTAGAAGTTGCATCTTAACTCCTATGAATGTGGAACCTATCTCAATCATCTTAGAAGGTACCTAAAACCTTTATACAAGTATACCTTAAAGTATAATAAATTAAAGTATGTAAACTGTTATACTTGTATAAAGCCTATTTTACCTATCTAGCTCGGTTCACACTAGCATTCCTATCTTGCTTGGTTAACACTAACATTCTTTTCTTCCTTGGCTAGTACTACACCAACCTGCCTCGGTTAACACTACACCAACCTCCCTTGGTTAACACTACACCGACCTCCCTCGGTTAACACTACACCGACCTCCCTCAGTTAACACTAAACCAACCTACCTTAGTTATCACTATACCAACTTGTCTCGGTGAACACTAAACTGACCTGGGTTGGTGAACACTAAACCGACCTGGCTCAGTTAATACTAGATTGACCAGGCTCGGTTAATACTAAACTGACAGAAACTAGAAAAATATGATTGTCAACTGTAACTTGTAGGTAAAACTAGGTATTATAGGAACTATGGCTACCTAATCTAAGCACCACCCATTTGAGATCTCCTAATTTCCCTTCAAAAAGGGCTCATCAATCCATCCTATCTATCTAACAAATCTATTCTAGATCTAGACAAAGAAAGGTGGTGCACAAACCGACATGGACTAGTAAGGCTTGAAATAATAGTTTCTAAATTCTAGAAGCACTCATGAATATTTTGAAAGGAAGGAAGATAAAAAAAGAGAATACTAAGGATCCTATAGACCAAATTAATCCAAATAAAAGCATCAATTTCACAGAGAAATCTGCAAAAGGAAAATAGTAAGAAAATGACTGCATTTCAATCCTACCCCTTCATAACCCTTCCTATTTCTTACTAGACTTCCCTATTTTATTCAATATTAGATAAACTCATCCTTCCACATGTCCATAAATAGAACTATATAATGATACACAATTTTATTATCATATCATATACAAACACATTCACATACAAAGGGAAAATATGGAGATTCCTCCCAGTTTAGACCCTAGCTTGGGTCCTACGAAGAATCCTTTTCCCTTGACTAGATAATCTCTGTAAAGCTTCAATCATTGAGTAGATATCCTTCTAGAAATCTTCCTCTAGCAATCAACTCCCAGAAATCCTAGAAACTCTCCAACTTAGATAAACTTTCACCAAAAATTTTCAAAGAAATCAATTACAGACAACTGAAATGAAAACACATCTTTGAAAAATTAACATCCTCCTGCACACAAAAATCTTCAAATATTTATCCTCCAACTATGTGGTTGGAGGAGTTGCTTTACAGGAAGCAACTTCTCCAACTTCCATAGTTGGTTGGAGGAACAACCAAATAATCTCCCGTAAAGACTTAATCAAGGTTTTTAATAAATTTAATTTAAATATCTTTTAACGAAAGCATAACAAGAATGATAGACAAATACCTTTTAAGAAAAATACATAGCACAATAGGAAAATAAGTAGCCTAACTTCTAGGAGGTCTTGAGTTCAACTCCCTCCTAGATAGCTAGCTTTTACTACAAGAGCATTTCCTTTATTAATATTATTTTCACTTTTTATTTAATACATTTATTGAGTTCACTCACTTGATTTATTTATCATAAATAATATACCATTACACAGTTAATGAAAAACATACAATTATTATTATTTATATAAGCATGGATATATGTGCGTGCACCCACATATACACATACCTATATAAAATATAAACAATATAACACATATAAAATAAATATATATATATATATATATATATATATATATATATATATATATATATATATATATATATATATATATATATATATATATATATATATATATATATATATATATATATATATATATATATATATATATATATATACACACACACACACACACACACATATAATTACAAGAATAAATCTAACTCACATCATAAATCACATAACAACATCAAATCATAAATCATAAGACCACATCACATACTGCATTTAGAACCCCCAGCTAGGCCTAAACATAAATCTAAGTCCATGGGTAACCTTGAGAGTAATCTTGGTAATATCTCCACACAACAACAGTTCAAGGATTTTGAAGGCACGCTTAGACTTGTGTAGCTAGGTGGAGTCGATGCCTAGTACCTGCATCCTGCAACACCAACCAACATGCATATATACATATATATAAATAGACAATGGCAACAAGGAGGGAGACTGCGACATTGTGTGGACCTCTTGTAGGAGTAACTATGACTGCCTCCCCTCATCCTACACTCAGACCAAACAATGACATCAACAAAACATAATTGGATTAGTACACTTAGTACCAGAATAATCTCTTTTCCATATTGTATAAAAGAATGCATCATAACATAATCATGTGAATATAAATCATCTATTAATTTTCAAAAACCCATTTAACCATCAGGCATGTACTCAAAATGTCCCATTATCAAATCAAGATAAACAAATCATATAACCCTAAATGCATTACTCATGTCTAATCCCAAGTAACATTATAAGAGAAGGTAACACTTCTAACCCTTAAGTGATTATAATCAATTAACCTAAGGTACACATGAATAATAATAATGAGCATTTCACATAAAATCATATAAGTCTATCAAGTGATCCTTTTAGAATTAAGGTCCTTAACTATTTCTGACACACAAGATGTATAGGAACATACCTATGCAATTATTATTATTTACCATATTAAAATATGAAGTTAGGGTGAGTTGTAAGTGGTTTGGTTTAAGAACCATCACAAGAAGGATCATTCTCACATATAGTCCTTCCTAATTTCAAGAGATCATAACCAAGACTTGATAGGGTTGGAGGGGCATTACATCATCCCTCCCTAAGGTTTGACTTACACCAGGAAGTCAAAAGTTTTGAGCCATTGATCAAACATAAAATAAGGATATTACAAACATTTATACTTTAGTCTATCATTGTTATATTAGCTAAAATTTTCACTTTAGGAATTAGGAATTATTTTAATAGAAAACATTTTTAAGGATTCTGAAATGCAATCAAGAATTCAAATTTCATTCCCTAAACTAGATACAGATTGGTATATGGGTTATTTCTTCTCAATACATATACATAAGATACTACTATTATATGACTGCCTTGGTAATTATTTCAAACCAAAATCATCCAAACATTGAATTTCCACATATAACAACACACAATTTTATGACATAAGCCAGAAAAAATTCTCTCTATGCAACTAGTTCCTTTTTCTCATCAAGCCTATGGTAAACTTGTAGGATAATCACTAATACCAACTTACCTACAAGATGGAATACACATCCTTTTCAAATATTGCAACCTAAGATACTTTTTAGGATTCTATTACAACAATTTATTAGTGGTGTATTACAACAATACACATAAATGTATTCCAAATAAATTTTAACATGATTCATTAAGCTAGAGCTTCATCAAAAATTACTTATCAACTAGATATTTAACCAATTCCATATCCCAGAAATTCATAATAAACTTCTTTTGAGTACATATATTTTCCCAATATTAACCAGTTTGTTATAATTTTTTTACCATTTTCCAAAATAAAAGTCATAGATTCTTTAATAGAGGGAGAGAAATACACGAGTCCTATGGTTACCCTCTTATTCAATCAAAATACTATGTTCAACCCACTAACCTTTTGTACCATACATTTCAATAAAATAATATTAGCGAAGCAAGTACAAGTATTGGTATCCACATATGCATATTTCTGTACTATTACCTACAAATTCACATTCTTCTAATATTTCCATTTTAGGAGAGTTAGAAAGTTTGACTTAAATATTATAACCATATAATTATTCCTTTCATAATAAATCATTGTTCCTATACACCAACAATGTTGTTAGCTTCAACTTCTATTTCACACACAAAAATGATAACAAGAAAATTAGTACTACATAATTTTGTTTAATATAATATCCCTTCCTTATAGTTGATGACTTTTCTCTAGTCTAACTCCCATCATTTATGTGGATCATATATAATTTTAAATTTCTTATTGTGTAAACAAACACTTCTCATTTAAACCCTTATGAACTATAATCCTATTTATTCCAAAACCTTGAAGACATAGGTCCTTTACCCAAGGGTTTCCTCTAGCTAAGCACATTCTCCTTATTGACACATTGATTTTCCCTTATGCAATTTAGCCTTTAAATATACTTTTTGAGAAAGAAGGGAGAGACACATCTGATTCAACAATAGATTTAATTTCTTACTTGAGAGGGTATGTAAAAGAGAGATTCTTATTAATCTTTCCATATTTTGAAATATCAAATATTACCTAAGTTCAACATGTTATCTCAGTTTTCAAGAAAATATAAGCTCATAAGTCCCTAAGTTCTTGAGAAGGGATAAAAGATACATTTACTAGACATATTTTAAACCCATCCAATATTACAATCCTTTTGTCCTAGAAACCTAATCATCCCTTGTTCCCAACCATAAGTACAACATGATTTAAATCTATCTTGAGATTTTATATTACTACCTTTAAATAATCAAATATAACAAATCATGACGATGTTATCTAATATTTATAGGAAAGTAGAATATACAACTTTTCAAAATATTTTGGCATTCATTCATAGTAATCATCATAAAATCAAGAATTAAGATCAACAACTTTCCTTACAATTCTATAACATTTCTTAGAACAAGGATACAAATACAACACTCAAGTATCAAGAATTTTTGACCATCTATTGAACCACATGAATCTTATAATCATTTTAGATATTCCTTTGTTGCATGATGTTAGGGTAGAAATATAGAAAACATACCTTTTATGTTCAATGCTCAAGTTTGTTAACATAAAGGAAACTTAGAAAGAAGACACATAATGTACTCAAGTTTGGTAGGCCAAAGGAAAACATTAGATGGGGAAACATAATAGACTCAAGTATTATGAGTAGTCCAAGTATGATTCCCAAGGTTATTAGTAGAACAAACTAGGGCTTATATTCTATCCCTATCATAATGGTCAGAATTGATTGCCTCCTTAGGGCTAACTTTGCTTTCGATTGGTTCTAGAGTTAGCCAAACCAGCCACTAGAGTTGTCTTATTTGAGACTCCTCTGAGTCATAATTCATGTTTCAATTCCTCAGATTCTCTACATGAAATTTTCATGTTGATATGGTGAGGGAGAATATTAATCTCTCTCCTAAGATCCTCTACGGTGTTGGAAACCATCTAGGAAGAATGTAACAACATAAGTATATCCATTGAGTTGACATAACTTAATAATAAGAAGAAGAACTAAATTAAATTCAAATAGACCCTAGAGCTCCCAGTGTAGTAACCTAGGGCTCTGATACCAAGTGTAATGTCCCCACCAGGGAACTCATAAGGAATTAGGTCTATGACCTAAAATTACAACTAACAAATTTTTTTAACATTCTAACATTACATCATTTGTAACATTCACAAGTACATTCCTTAAGGTTCCCTTAATGAATTCATTTACCATTATCAAGCATTGAATTTTACTACTTAATGAAATGAAGTTCCTTTCCTTATTTGTTTACTCCTTAACTTATCTACGCACAACTCAATTGCATTAACAATACATAAATAAGCTTTCCATTAAAAGTCCTCACTATCCATTTTCTCTTAAGATCATAATAGAAGGAGTGTAAATTACTTAACCATATATTGATAACCAACACAAACCATTCAATGAATCTTTCTTTTTCCATAAGTTTCCACAAATCATCATCTATAACCTTGTATAAGTCTACTTAAGAATTGAGCTTAAAACCTTGTTTGAATAATCATACATTACACACATTGAACTATACATTTAAGAAGTCAAATCTCATTACTACTTTAAATAACATACATGTTTCCTTTTCCCTTATTATTTCACCTAAAGATACCCTTGAAATCTTAGCATATCTTCTCACTAACCATATATCAAAACAAGTTTCCTTTTAAAGAAGTTTACATCCATAAATAATTACATTACTATTACTTCCAATTTAAATTTAAAAATTCACAAGAGATATAAGGTAGGAATTACTCATTGATTTAACCATATTCAATCCCCTTTTCAAATTCATAATTATACCCTTCCCTTATACATAACTTATTTCTTACAATTTCCTTTTACAAACATAATTATAGTTACTGTACATTTCCTGAAGGCATATAGAAAGATAATTACATCAAGTTGCCCAAGGGATTACAATACATCTTTACATCTTGATAACAAAAGATAGAGATACATGAGACAAGAAAAAAATATTCACCACTGAACAACTCAGAATCCAAGCCATCACATGAACCACAAACCATACCTCGAAAGAGATTTTCCACCCAACCATGTGAAATTGGTAAAGTTCCACCCCCCGTGCTAAGAGATAGAACCAAGGTAATCTCAAGACCTTAAGGCATTGTAAGTCTAAAATACCAATAAATCCAAGACTCAAAACAAAATAATAAGACACATAAAAATATCATCATGTTATAACACCGAGGTTAAGGCTCTAGGAGACCACCTAAGTGAGTGTCATCACACAACTTGTATATTGGGATCCACCCTGGCAGACATGTAACCCCAGTCCCCCCTTTATGAATAGGGATCCATCCTGGTATTTATCCTTGGTCTCGGTACTCCAATCAGGTATGTGTGGCCATTTTTATATTTTCGTTCATTATCTTTTGAGTCCCCCCTTCCCAGTTTAATTTTTAAGGTTATCACTTTTTACAAAGCCACCAATAGGATCATCTGACAACCACTTTAAGGTTCCTACACCTATGGTGAGCCACTCACTTAAGGTTCCTATTCCCTAACCCCATCATAATCCACAAATACAAGATAACACTTCCAAGTCTTGATTCATAGGATTAGGAAACTCCCCTGCACACTTAGGCCCTCAAAGCGAGTCCTAACCTTAGCCATATACATAAAAGGAACCACTAGAAGAATGTCTATCACAAGACATCTCAGAAAGAAACATAAAAAATTTCTCATGCACAAGTAAAACTTTCTAAGGCTCATTTATAGTTCTAAGGAACCCTTCCATGCACACAGGCCATGGAGATGAGTCCTAGCCTCATAAACTAAACTCAAGTCTATGCCAAGTGAAAAATCATCACAAGTAAACCACATAACCTCCAAAAAACAAGTGAAGAATGTGCATAGCTGATAAAAACTTCACAAATCACAAATAAAATACATCGTAAACACTTTCAAGAACTAGAATCAAAGCATAGAAAAGAATAGGAAAATTTAGGAATGTTTGGGGAACATTTAGGAGGCCTTAGAGCAGTCCTAGTGCATTGGACAACCCTAAATCTAATTATGATCCCTAAAATACATCCTAGACCTTATTCAAGCATCTAATTACACCATACAATCATATAAAAACAATCAATGAAGATATTTAAAGTTTACACAAAATTTCATATGCCAAAACACAATGCTCTGCAAAATCTCACATGCCTGAATTATAACTAAGTCTGATTTTAAAAAACAAACTAAAATCTAGAAGTTACATCTTAATTGCTATGAATCTGGAACCTATCTCAATCATCTTAGAAGGTACCTAAACCATTTATACAAGTATAACTTAAAGTATAAGAAATTAAAGAATGTAAACTGTTATACTTGTATAAAGCCTATTTTACCTATCTAGCTCAGTTCACACTAGCAATCATGGCTTGCTTGGTTAACACTAACATTCTTGTCTTCCTTAGTTAGTAATACACCGACCTCCCCTAGTTAACACTACACTGACCTCCCTTAGTTAACACTACACCGACCTCCCTCGGTTAACACTAAACTGACCTACCTTAATTATCACTATACTAACCTGTCTCAGTGAACACTAAATCGACCTAGCTCAGTTATCACTATACCGACCTATCTTGGTGAACACTAAACTGACCTGGCTTAGTGAACACTAAACTTACCTAGCTCGGTGAATAGTAAACTAACCTGCCTTGGTTAATACTAGACCGATCGGGCTCGGTTAATACTAAACTGACAGAAACTACAAAAATATAACTATCAACTCTGACTTGCGAGTAAAATTGGGCATTATGGGAACTATGGTTGCCTAATCTAAGCACAACCGATTTCCCAATTTCCCTTAAAAAATGGCTCATCAATCCATCCTATCTATCTAAAAAATTTGCTCTAGATCTCGACAAAGAAAGGTGGTGCACAAATCGACATGGACCAGTAAGGCTTGAAATAACAGTTTCTAAATTCTGGAAGCACTCATGAATATTCTGAAAGGAAGGAAGATAAAAAAGGAGAATACTAAAGATCCTACAGACCAAATCAATCCAAATAAAAGCATCAATTTCACAGAGAAATTTGCAAGAGGAAAATAGTAAGAAAATGACTGCATTTCAATCCTACCCCTTCATAACCCTTCCTATTTCTTACTAGAATTCCCTATTTCATTCAATATTAGATAAAATCATCCTTCCACATGTCCATAAATAGAACTATATGATCATACACAATTTTATTATCATATCATATAGACACACATTCACATACAAAGGGAAAGAATGGAGATTCCTCCCAGTTTAGACCCTTCCTTGGGTCCTACGGAGAATCCTTTTCCCTTTACTGGATAATCTTTGCAAAGCTTCAATCCTTGAGTAGATATCCTTCTGGAAATCTTCCTCTGGCAATCAACTCTCAGAAATCCCAAAAACTCTCCAAATCACATAAACTTTCTCCAAATTTTTTTGGAGAAATCAATTATAAACAACTCAAAAGAAAACATGATGAAGGGCGCTACCTTTAATACCAAAAACACAACAGAAACAAAGAAACAACAACAACAATATGCAACAATAGAAAATTGGCTTCTTATTATCTCCACAAATGTGGAATTACAAAATTTTAGAATTACAATATGCAAAGCCACATGGGCATTCCCTTACAATATTCTGTAGGACAAAGCCTCGAATCAATACCTAGATCTACTACCCAGAACTATCCTAGACAACACTGCAGGCCTTCTTTATATAGGCATTTTCCACCACCCAAGACGATTCTAAAAATTTAGCCCTTAGGGCCTACCAAACTTAGAATTATTTTATTTTTCAATTTATTACATCAAAGTCAGCTCAAAATAACTTTTGAAACCCGAACATAAATTTTGAAAGAAAATTATTTTCTGCCATTTCAGGTGGCCTGACTTCCAGAGACCATAAGACATCACCAGTTGACCTGATTGACTATTATAACCCCATTTTGAAAAGGCCATGAAGTGCTCTACAAGCTTGACTCACGCAAGTGCCTGTCACCCAAATTTTTAACCTCATCTGAGGCCTCTAAAGTCTTCAAAACTAAGTTCAAAGTTTTTGTACCGTACTGCCAATACTGAAAATCTTCAGTATCTTCAAAATGAGACCTGATCTAGCCATGAAACTTTACTGGCAAGCTGATATGACTGAGATTAACCTCCACATGTAAAATCAGAACATTCCAAGATCATATGACCAACTTACTAAAAATAGAAAGTTCCCATAAATAGAAGCTCTGCACAAGATAGCCCTTATTGAATACAAAAATAGAAATATTTTTGGGTGATGCAAGATTTCTCTTACACCCAGGATGCTCCTGCATCAGACACCCAGGGTAATTTGAGAAGTGACCTTATCATGACTTAGGTGTGTAGAGGAAAACTAAGACAGTTAACCTCCTCCTTTGTCAGCCATGATGAATCTTCAATAGGTCATGCTTTCCACTTGACGACATATTCTTCATATGTCTTGTTCCTTGTGCTTCTGCCAACATGACTATCTAGTATATCCTCAATCTCTTTGGTATCTAAACTAGTTGCTAGAATACTCCACTGTGCTATTGTGATCTCATCTTCAACACCTCCCTCATGATACTCTATCAGATCTGAAATGTTAAACACCGATGAAATATTCAGCTCAGTAGGCAATGCTACTTCATATGCATTTCCTGAATCATGCTTCTTTAGTATTTTACATGGCCCAGACTTCTTCATTTTCAATTTGTTATATGTACCAACTAGAAATCACTCCTTTCGTAAATGAACCATGACTTCATCTCCAACTTGAAATTACTTATGCCTCCTTTTCACATCTACCTTAGCCTTATACTACTCATTCATCTTTGTAATATTCATCCTCACCTCCTCATGGATGTTCTTCAAGTGTTCTACAAAATCCTTAGCTTCAACATTACTTATTTCTCCTTTATCTATCTTTCTCAACTCAGATGCATTTCTGGGACTACTCCCATATACAATCTAGAATGGTGATTTACCAGTGCTCATGTTGAAAAAATTATTATATGCAAATTTTTTCTGTGGTAAAATCAAATCCCATCCTATTGGCTTATCTCCAACCAAACATGTTAGAAAATTTCTCAAACTCCTATTGACCACCTCTATCTGTCCATCAGTCTGTGGATGATGTGATGAACTAAACTTCAAATCTATCCTTAACTTCTTCCATAATGTACACAAAAAATATCCAATGAACTTAGTGTCCATATCTGAAACTATACTCTTTGTCAAACCATGTAGTCTCACCACTTCTCTGAAAAATAATGTTGCTACATGAACAACATCATTAGTCTTCTTGCAGGGAATAAAATGTGCCATCTTTGAAAATATGTCAACTACCACAAAAATTGAATCATTTCTCCACTATGTCCTTGATAAACCAAGAACAAAGTCCATATTGATATCCTCCCAAGGCTTCTCTGGTATAGGTAATGGATGATACAACCCTATATTCTGCTTCACTCCTTTCACCATCTGACATACTCTAAAACTTTGTACAAACTTCTTGACATCTTGCTACAACCATGGCCAATAATAATTCTCACTAACCAAAGCAAGGGTTTTATCATGACCAAAATGTCTAGCCAATCCTCCACTATGCTTCTCCTTGATGAGATTCTCCCTCATAGAACTTCTTGGAATGCACAACTAACTCCCTCTAAATAGCATATCATCTTGAATGATGAAATCCAACCACTTCATTCTGTCTAGAGTAACAGGTTCTTTACAAGCTTTCTAAGCTTCACCAAAATTAGGATCCTCTGGATACAAATTCTTGCATTCTTTAAACCCAACCACCTCAATCTACATCTCTGTCAACAATACTTGCCTTCTGCTAAGCACATCTATGACCCTATTAGACTTTCCACTTTTGTCTTTCAAAACAAATGTATAACTCTACAAAAACTCAACCCATTTCAAATGCCTTTGATTCAACTTTTCTTGACTATTCAGATATTGCAAAGCTTGATGATCATTATACAAAAAAAACTCTTTAGGAAGTAGATAGTGTCTCCATTTCTTCAATGCTTGAACTATAGCATAAAATTCTTGATCATAAATAGAATATTTCCTCTTGGCATCATTTAACTTCTCACTAAAATAAGCAGTATGTTTACCTTCTTAGCTCATAACAACTCCTATTGTAGTACCCCTAGCATCACAATCTACTTGAAACACCTTATTAAAATCTAGAAGGGCTAAAACAGGTTGTTTTGTAACTTTTTGTTTCAACAATTGAAAACTCTTTTCTACCCCATTAGTCCACTTAAACTCTTTTCTATCCCCTCTCATTCTTTCAGTCAAGGGGCTACAAATACTACTAAAATTTTTGATAAACTTTCTATCAAAGCTAGCCAAAACATGAAAAGACCTTACCTCAGTAGCACTCCTTGGAGTAGGCCATTCAAGGATAGCATGTACCTTCTCTGGGTCCATTTTTAGACCTTATGCTGAAACTACAAATCTCAAATACACTAATTCTTTCTTCACAAAATTGCACTTCTTCAAATTAATCAACAATTTCTCATCTCTTAACTTCTCAAACACCATATGAATATGCATCATATGCTCTTCCAATGTCTTACTAAAGATCAAAATATCATCTAGGTACACAATGACAAACTTACCTATAAATTCTTTCAGAACCTCATTCATGAGCTAGATGAAAATGCTCGATGCATTGGTTAGCCCAAAAGGCATGACTAACCACTCATACAGTCCTTCCTTTGTCTTGAAGGTAGTCTTCCATTCATCTCCTTCTTTGATCCAAATCTAGTGATATCCACTCTTCAGATCTATCTTTGAGAAATACATAGCTCCACTCAAACAATCCATAATATCATCCATTCATGGAAATGGAAACCTATACTTGATTGTGATCTTGTTTATTGCTCTGGAATCTATACACATCCTCCATTCTCCATTCTTCTTTGGTGCTAATATTGCTGGTACAACACATAGACTTAGGCCCTCCATAATCAATCCCTTATGTAACAGCTCATGTACTTGTCTATTCAACTCTTCACTTTCTAATGGTGTCATTCTATGTGCTTCCTTGTTTAGAAAACTAGCTCCTAGAATCAAATCCATCTGATGACTGATCTTCCTTACCGGTAGTAATCCATTAGGTACATTATCAGATACAATATCCTGAAACTCATTCAACAAATCTTCAACCTCTACAAGTACATCCTCTACTTCCTCTTTACCAACTTTTGGAATTAAAGCAAAACACACATGCTCATGCCTCATACCATCTAGGAATTTTCTTCCATTAAAAAAAGTTATTCTCGCATTACCACATACCTTTTCTTTAGTCTCCTTCAATGGATTTAGCTTATGTCGCACTCCATCCTTTGTCAGGGAATAGGTATTCACATGACCATCATGTACAACATATCTATCAAACTGCCATAGTCTACCCAACAACATATGACATGCATACATAGATATGATATCACATAGTACCTCATCTTGGTACCCACTGATCTTGAACTTTACTAGGCACTCTTCACTGACCATGACCTTGTGGTCATCCTGCACCCAGGCAATCCGATATGGATGTGAGTGTTTCTATCTTTTAAGCTTTAACTTTGTCACCATCTCTTCTAACACCAAATTGTTAGTGCTTCCACTATCAATAATCACATCATAGCATTTACCCTCACACTTTCATTGATTGTGAAATAGGTTCCTCCTTTGTTCAGGTTCATTCTCACCACTCAACAAGACTCTTATGTTGATCAACATTTCTCCTCTTTCAGCATCTTTGGAATTTGAGGATCTAGCATCTTCATCTACATGTGCCACTCTGGCTTGACCTTCATTCCTCCTATCCGTCCTTCCTTGGTGTTGAAGACATTCAATTTCCCTATGACCTTCTTCTCTATAGTGAAAACATGTTCTACGAAAGCCTCCTCTTCTTGAACCTTGTCCTCTTCCTCTTCCTCTCTGATCTCTATTGTTCTAATCTTGGTAATGATTGGAATTGTTTCCTCTCTAATTTTGACTACTAATGACCTCATCCTTCTTTTTTGAATCTTCATTTTGGCCTCCATATGACTGTGCACCAGATCATCCATCATGACCTCTTCCATTTTGTCTACTCTCAAACTTCTTGTTTAACTTTTCATCTACTTTTAGGAAAAAATGGTATGCCTCTTCAATACTGTTCATTCAAACTAGATTCAACTCCTCCTAAATGTTTGGCCTCAACTCATTAAGGTAACGAGAAAATTTCTCCTTATCAGCTTCCACATGGCCTGTTCTGATGAGGATTTGATAGAACTCCTCTATATACTCCTGAACAAATCATCCCGCTTGCTTCAAACTTTGTATTTTCTTCAGTAGATCAAGCTTATAATCAACAAGGATAAACTGTCACTTCAATTTATCCACCATCGGATCCCATCTTGTGATTTTATCTTTCCCTCTTCTATTTCTCTCGAATTGAATCTATTGCCACCAGATCTTCGCATGACCTTTCAGTCTGGCCTTCATGAATTTGACCCTATTAGGATCCTCAATATCTTCATACTCAAAATATTCCTCACATTCATTAATCCAGTTGATCAACTCCTCTGGGTTAAGATTTCCTGAAAATGTAGGAACCTCAATCTTAGGTCTTTTCCCAATCTTGGAAATGGCCTGAAAAAGTCTTTCTTCCTCCTGGTTCACAACTTCGACTTCCCCTTCTTGATCGTTTTCTTCAGCTTCATCCTTGCTTTCATCTCTGATGTTAAGATTCATTCCTCTATGAATGTCTTATTGCAATGCTCGCACTTGTCTTTGGAGTGCTCTAACTTCAGGTGTTACAACACTAGCTCTTCCCCCACATTCCCTTTGTGGAGGCATTTTCATAGTTAGTGATCTATTTACATGCTCATAAACTCCTACTTTAATACCAGTTGATGAAGGGTGCTCCCCTTAATACCACAAACACATAACAAAAAAAGAGAAACAACAACAACAATATGCAGGAACAAAAAATTGGCTTCTTATTATCTCCACAAATGTGGAATTACAAACTTTTAGTATTACAATATGCAAAGCCTCATGGGCATTCCTTTACAATATTCTATAGGACAAAGCCTCAACTCAATACCTAGATCTACTACCCAGAACTATCCTAGACAACACTACGAGCCTTCTTTATATAGGCATTTTCCACCACTTGAGAAGGTTCCAAAAATTTAGCCCTTAGGGCCGACCAAACTTAGAATTATTTTATTTTTCAATTTATTACATCAAAGTTAGTTCAAAATAGCTTTTGAAACAGGAACAAAAATTTTGAAAGAAAATTATTTTCTGCCATTTCAGGTGGCCCAACTTCTAGAGACCATAAGTCATCACCAGTTGACCCAATTGACTATTATAACCCCATTTTAGAAAGGCAACAAAGTTCTCTACATGCTTGACTTGTGCAAGTGCCTGTCACCCAAATTTTTGACCTCATCTGAGGCCTCTAAAGCCTTCAAAACTAAGTTCAAAGTTTTTGTACCCTGCTGCCAATACCAAAATTTTTTGATATCTTAAAAACTATACTTGATCTAGCCATGAACCTTTACTAGCAAGCTGATATGACTGTGATGAACCTCCACATGTAAAATTAGAACATTCCAAGATCATATGACCAACTTACTAAAAATAGAAAGTTCCCATAAATAGAAGCTCTGCATAAGATAGCCCTTATTGAATACAAAAATAGAAATATTTTTGGGTGATGCAAGATTGCTCTTACACCCAGGATGCTCCTACATCAAAACACATCTTCAAAACATTAACTATTGGATACAATTGTCTGAAAGACATTGTTGGATTAGCTATGTGTTGTCTTTGATGTCACACAAATGTCATGTCAATTATCATTCTCAGTGTCTACCAAGCTCAGTCGATCAGCTAGGCGGTTCTTAGTGTCTACCAAGCTCAGTCAATCAGCTAGGTGGTTTTTAGTGTCTACCGAGATCTCTCAGGTGTCAGAAGGAAACATGATAGAAAAAAGTGTTAACCGAGCCTCCTAGGTTATCAAAGGAAAATTAGTGGTTACTGAGCTCTCTCAGTCTCTGAAGGATGTTGCAGAATTCATTGTGGTTACCAAGTTCACTCGGTCACCGAAGGAAATATTTTTAGGATTAATGTTTACCGAGCAAGGTCAGCCCTTCAAAGGATTTTGTTATTATAGTTTTTTTATCCCAGCCAACTATTGTAATAATTATTAGTGTCAACTTGAAAATCTAAATGTTAATTAGAATGGTATATATATAGAGAAGGTTAAGTGGTGAATAAGATATATAGCATGCAAAAATCATTTTGAAGAAAGGTATGTGCAAATTTTGAAGGATGGTTAGATATCCTTGAGGAGCAGCAAAGATTTATTTGATCAGTAAGGATCTAGTGAAGCAGAATAGAGATCTATAATTAGCAATTCAGTTGCAGGTCATTTCATTGTTACTCTCTTACAATTGTAGCAGTGATATCAAAATCTCTTAACCAAGTTGGTTTAACAACCATTTTGTAAATCCTCTAACAAGGTGACAGTTTTATTGAATTGTTTCAAGACCTCTTACAAGGCCACTCCTAGCAGGGTGATTAAATCCTCTAACAAGGTCACACCTAACAGTGTGTTTTGTAACCTTTTACTGGGTTGGCTTCTAACTGGTCATCACTTTAGAAGAGTGAAAAATAGTAACTAGTTACATTGGTGGTTTTTCCCATATTGGGTTTCCATGGTAAATTTGGTGTCTCTTGTGTTCATGTTATTTTTTTTATTCATGTATGTTAATCAGTGATGAATGCTTAAGAATAGTTTAATTATTACACACTTCAAAGATTGAGTTTCAACATTTCTCTGTATGTTTACGGAGTGGCAACAGTAAATAATTTATTAAGATATCTAAGGGATTAGTGGTAATATTTTTGTGGTTAACTGATTCACCCCCCCCCCTCTCAGTTACTGCATCAATATTTCCAACAATTGGTATCAGATCTTTTGGTGCTTGCAAGAAGGGTTTCAAGGACCTAAGCTAAAGATCAAGATGTCTTACAAAAGAGAAATTCCAAGGCTTAATAGAAATAACTTTTCAGCATGGCAAGGTCTCATGAGACTTCATCTAGCTTCCATTGGTAATTCATGATGCAAATATATTGATCAAGAATATACAGTTCCTATTGGCACATTAATTGTTGAAGACATTGCAGAGAAGAAGAACCATAACACTATGATGATAGAAATTGCATTAGCTCTTAGCTATGAAGAATTTGATGAAATCAAAGACTACACAACTGCTCATGAAATGTGGAACAAGCTAAAGAAAATCTATAGCGGTGATGAAAATGTGAAGAGAGCCAAAGCAGAAAGCCTAAGAGGATAGTTTGATCAGATGAAAATGAGAGAAGAAGAAAAAATTGCAAAATATGTTGAAAGGATCAAGACAAGTGTTAGTGCAATCAGAGCTTCTGGAGGAAAAATTGATGATGAAACTATTATAAGTAAGGTTCTTAGAACATTACTTCCTATTTATGCAATAAGAGTTTCTGCTATTCAAGAAAGAAGATGTGAAGAAAATCACAATATAACTTTGGATGCCTTAGTTGGAAGATTGACAGCCTTTGAACTAGATAACTATGACAACTATGTTTCAACTTCTAAAAATATTGAATCAGCTTTTGAGGCCAAACTTTCACTCAAGAAAGGGAAGAAAATCCAATCAGAAAGTGAAGAAGAATCAGAGGAAAGTTTTGATAGTGATCTTGAAGTTATTGATGCATTACTTGCAAAGAAATATTCAAGAGGCAGAGGAAAATACAAAGGTAAAACTCCCTTAATCTATTTTTCATGTGAAGAAATTGGTCATATTGCAGCTAGGTGCCCAAACAAGAAAAGTAAAGATGAGAAGAAAGGTTACAAGTACAATGGCAAGAAGAATTTCAAATCATTCAAGGATAAAGGTAAGAAAACAATTTTTTTAGCTAAAGATTCAGATTATAGTGAAGAAGAAATTGTTTTCATTTCTATAAAAGATGAATCTGATAATGATGAAGATGAGATGGCACTTATCTCTCATATAAGCAAGAATGATACATGGATTATAGACAGTGGATGTTCACATCATATGATTGGTGACAGGACTAAGTTTGAACACTTTGAAAACTTTGATGGTGGTACTGTAAGGTTTGGAAACAATGAACCTTGTTGTATAAAAGGAAAGGGATGAATTTCATTAACCAAAGAACTTATATGTGATAATGCATATTGGGTTGAAGGACTAAAGCATAATCTTCTAATTGTAGCATAGCTAATTAACATTGGATTCAAAGTTGAATTCATGAATGGCAAAGCAAGACTGTTGGATGACAAAGGAAAACTGATAGGATCAGGCAAACAAACCAAAGGTAACCTGTTTTATCTTGATCTTGGTGAATACTCATTTTTTTTGCTCAAATTGAAGAAAGTTGGTTATGGCACAAAAGGTTATGTCATTTAAAATTTGATAACATGATGAATTTAAGAAAATTCAAGAAAGTAAGAGGTATTCCTACTTTGAAGAAACTTGATGTTGGTCTATGCAAGAATTGTCAAATTGGTAAAATGGGAAAGTCTAGTTTTAAAAGTAAAAACTATCAATCTGAAGATATTTTGGAAATTGTGCATACTGATTTATGTGGACCTATTGGAATTGAGACCTATACTGGAGAAAAATTCTTTATTCTCTTTGTTGATGATTACTCTAGAATGATGATTGTTATGTATTTGAGAGAAAAGTCAAAAGCATTTGAGAAGTTCAAACGGTATTTAGCAAGAGTAGAAAAGGAAACAGGAAAAAGAATAAAATGCTTGAGATCAGACAGAGGTGGTGAATTCATCTCCCATGAATTCAATAATTTCTGCATTGAAAGAGGAATCAAAAGACATGTATCAGCTCCAAGAACTCTTGAGCAGAATGGAATAGCTGAAAGAAGGAACAGATCTATCATGGACTGTGCAAGGACTCTAATGATTGAAAAGAACATTGCTATGAAATACTAGAAGGAAGCTATTAGCACTGCAGTTCATACCTTGAACTGAGTACAGCTGAGAAAAGACACATTCAAGACTCCTTATGAGCTATGGTATGGCTACAAACCAAATGTAAGTTACCTAAAAGTATTTGGTAGTAAATGTTACATCTTAAAAGAATCTAGAAAAGGAAAATTTGATGTAAAAAGTGATGAAGGAATATTTTTGGGATATTCTTGCAAAAGTAAGGCATATAGATGTCTAAATTTGTCTACTCACAAAATCATAGAAAGTGCACATGTGAGAATTGATGAGTTTGTAGAAAAGATTGAAGAAGAAAGCAAAAAGGAACCAGAGGATTACAGAAGATTTGTTTACATCAAACCTGATACATTGCCAGATACATCTGTCAATAAGGAAACTACATCTACCGAGCCCAATATAGTAACTGAGTCACAAGAAGAAGTTCAGACCGAGTCACAAAGTATCGAGTCTCAGTCTAAAGCTACCAAGCCTGAGCAACTTGAACTTGAAGATGAAGAAGATGAAAATGTAACTCATTCAGGAAGCAAGGAACCTGTATTGGCCAAGTACATTAGGAAGCATCATACACCAGATCAGATTATTGGAAACAAATTAGATGGTACTATGACAAGAAGTAAACTAAAAGGTACATGTTTGTTTGCTGATTTTGAACCTAAAAATGTCAAAGATGCATTGGAAAATGAAAGTTGGATTGAGGCTATGAATGAAGAAATAGAGAAAATAGAGAAAAATAAGACATGGACTCTTGTACCTAGGCCTAAAGATAAAAATTTAATTGGGACAAAATGGGTATTTAGAAATAAGTTGAATGAAGATGATCAAGTATCAAGAAACAAAGCAAGATTGGTATGTAAAGGATATTCTCAAGAAGAAGGAATAGATTATGGAGAGAATTTTTCTCCTATTGCAAGATTAGAAGGTGTGAGGACTTTACTTGCATATGCAGCACATAAAGGATTTAAGGCATATCAGATGGATATAAAATCTGCATTTCTCAATGGTATCCTTGAGGAAGAAGTCTACATTGAGCAACCTAAAGGTTTTATTGATCTAGACAAAAGGGATATGGTCTGCAAATTACACAAAGCATTGTATGGTCTAAAACAAGCTCCTAGAGCATGGTATGAAAGATTACATAACTATCTTACTTAGATTGATTTCAAAAGAGCTAATGATAACAGTAATTTATACATCAAAGAAGGATCAGATAACAAAATTGTTTTGGCAGAAATATTTGTGGATGATACTGTGTTTACAGGAAATGATGATTAGTGCAAAGAATTTTCAGAACATATGAACAAAGAATTTGAAATGTCTATGTTTGGTCAGATAAAAATTTTTGTTGGACTTCAGATTCAGGAAAACCAAAATGGTATCTACATTACTCAGTCTCAATATATCAGGGAAATACTTAAGAAATTTGGTATGGAAGATTCAAAACCAGTTGGTACACCCATGTGTACTGGACTGAAGCTTACCAAAGATGATGATTCAAAAGAAGTAGATCAGACCTTATATAGATCAATGATTGGAAAATTACAGTATGTAGTGCACATAAGGCTTGATATTGCCTTAATAGTTGGTATAGTGGCAAGATTCTCAACTAAACCCAGAGAAAATCACATGATGGCAATCAAAAGAATCTTGAGGTATTTAAGGGGAACTGAAGATTATGGCTTGTGGTATAAATTTGGAGGCAATCTGGATTTAAAAGTGTTTACTGATGCTGATTGGGTAGGAAACATTGATGACAAAAAGAGTACAAGTGGTGGAGCATTCTTTCTTGGCAAGAGGTTAGTATCTTGGACTAGTAAAAAGAAAAACTGCACATCCCAATCCACATCAGAAGTAGAATATGTTGCTGCAGTAGTAAACTACTCTAATATTGTATGGTTTAAATAGTTTTTGGAAGGCATGAAGGTTGAGACCAAAGAACAAGTTGTTATGTTTTGTGACAATACAAGTGCAATAAATATTTCAAAGAATCTAGTAATGCATTCCAAAACCAAGAACATTGCTATAAAATATCACTTTGTCAGAGAATTGGTGTAGGACAAGGAAATCGGATTGGAATATATTCATACAAAAGAAAAAATTGCAGATATCTTCACCAAGCCACTACCTAAGGATGCATTCTTGTATCTAAGAGGCAAGTTAGGGGTCACTCCCCTGTCTGAGGTTCACTAAATAAAGTTTTAGTGATGCATCAACTAGAACATGTTGAAGATCAATTAGTTGATGCAGCATATTTAGGGAATCATTGCATATGAATTAGTACATAAGGTACATTGATATTCACCAAAACTGTGTAAGTTGTCTTTGGCATGTGTTGTCAAAGAGGGAGAGTTTGCTATCATTTTATGAAATTTCTAAGGAGAATAATTTGAGAAGTTAAGAGAGAGAGTTATCAGTCAGAAAGAATTTTGAAGATGATGGGAATCAAAATGAAGCTAAGGATATGTTTCTTACTCTAGGTTTTTCTGTGAAATTTCATTGTGCTATGACATGTCGTGTTGCCATCAATGCCAAAGAGGGAGATTGTTGGATACAATTGTCTGAAGGACATTGTTGGATTAGCTATGTGTTGTCTTTGATGTCACACAAATGTCATATCAATTATCATTCTCAGTGTCTATCGAGCTTAGTCGGTCAGCTAGGTGGTTCTCAGTGTCCACCGAGCTCAAGCGGTCAGCTAGGCGGTTTTTAGTGTCTACCAAGATCTCTCGGGTGTCAAAAGGAAACATGATAGAAAATAGTGTTAACTGAGCCTCCTCGATTATCGAAGGAAAATTAGTGGTTACCGAGCTCTCTCAGTCTCTGAAGGATGTTGTAGAATTCACTGTGGTAACTGAGTTCACTCGGTCACCAAAGGAAATCTTTTCAGGATTAATGTTTACCAAGCAAGGTTGGCCCTTCAAAGGATTTTGTTGTTATATTTTTTTTATCCCAGCCGACTATTGTAATAATTATTAGTGCCGACTTGACAATCTAAATGTTAATTAGAATGGTATATATATATATAGAAGGTCAAGTGGTGAATAAGATATATAGCATGCAGAAATCATTTTGAAGAAGTATGTGTGAATTTTGAAGGATGGTTAGATATCCTTGAGGAGCAGCAAAGATTTATTTGATCAGTAAGGATCTAGTGAAGTAGAATAGAGATCTATAATTAGCAATTCAGTTGTAGGTCATTTCATTATTACTCTCTTACAATTGTAGCAGTGATATCAAAATCTCTTAACCGAGTTGGTTTAACAACCATTTTGTAAATCCTCTAACAAGGTGACAGTTCATTTGAATTGTTTCAAGACCTCTTGCAAGGCCACTCCTAGTAGGGTGATTAAATCCTCTAACAAGGTCACACCTAACAGTGTGTTTTGTAACCTTTTACCAGGTTGGCTTCTAACCGGGCATCACTTCAGAAGAGTGAAAAATAGTAACTAGTTACATTGGTGGTTTTTCCCATATTGGGTTTCCATGGTAAATCTAGTGTCTCTTGTTTTCATGTTATTTTCTTTATTCATGTATGTTAATCAGTGATGAATGCTTAAGAATAGTTTAATTATTACACACTTCAAAGATCCAGTTTCAACATTTCTCTGTATGTTTACCGAGTGGCAATAGTAAATAATTTATTAAGATATCTAAGGGATCAGTGGTAATATTTTTGTGGTTAACTGATTCACCCCCCCCCTCTCAGTTACTGCATCTATATTTCCAACATTAACATCCTCCCGCACACAAAAATATTCAAATATTTATCCCCCAACTATGTGGTTGGAGGAGTTGCTTTACGGGAAGCAACTCCTCCAACTTCCATAGTTGGTTGGAGGAACAACCAAATAATCTCTCGTAAAGACTTAATCAAGGTTTTTAATAAATTTAATTAACATATCTTTTAACGAAAGCATAACAAGAATAATAGACCAATACCTTTCAAGAAAAACACATAGCACAATAGGGAAATAAGTAGCCTAACTTCTAGGAGGTCTCAAGTTCAACTCCCTCCTAGATAGCTAGCTTTTACTACAAGAGCATTTCCTTTATTAATATTATTTTCACTTTTTATTTAATACATTTATTGAGTTCACTCACTTGATTTATTTATCATAAATAGCATACCATTACACAATTATTGAAAAACATACAATTATTATTATTTATATGAGCATGGATATATGCGTGTGCACCCACATATACACATACCTATAAAAATACAAACAATATAACACATAAAATAAATAAATAATTAAATAAATATATATATATATATATATATATATATACTTACAAGGATAAATCTAACTCACATCATAAATCACAGAACAACATAAAATCATAAATCAGAAGACCACATCACATACTACATTCAAAACCCCCAGCTAGGCCTAAACGTAAATCTAAGTCCAGGGGTAACCTTGAGAGTAATCTTGGTAATATCTCCACACAACAACAGTTCAAGGATTTTGAAGGCACGCTCAGACTTGTGTAGCCAGGTGGAGTCTATGCCTGGTACCTACATCCTACAACACCAACCAACATGCATATATACATATATATAAATAGAAAATGGCAACAAGGAGGGAGAGTGCGACATCATGTGGAACTCCTATAGGAGTAACTATGACTACCTCCCCTCATCCTACACTCAAACCAGACAATAACATCAATAAAGCATAATTGGATTAGTATGGTTATTAATAGAATAATCTCTTTTCCATATTGTATAAAACAATGCATCATAACATAACCATGTGAATATAAATCATCTATTAACTTTCAAAAACCCATTTAACCATTAGGCATGTACTCAAAATGTTCCATTATCAAATCAAGATAAACAAATCATATAACCCTAAATGCATTGCTCATGTCTAATCCCAAGTAAGGTTATAAGAGAAGGTAAAACATCTAACCCTTAAGTGGTTATAATCAATTAACCTAAGGTACACATGAATAATAATAATGAGGATTTTGCATAAAATCAAAGAAGTCTATTAGGTGATCCTTTTAGCATTAAGGTCCTTAACTATTTATGACACACAAGAAGATGTATAGGAACATACCTATGAAATTATTATTATTTCCCATATTAAAATATGAAGTTAGGGTGAGTTGTAAGTGGTTCAGTTTAAGAACCATCACAAGAAGGATCATTCTCACATATAGTCCTTCCTAATTTCAAGAGATCATAACCAAGACTTGATAGGGTTGGAGGGGTATTACAAGTGTTGTTAGAGTTGGAAACAATGCACCTTGTTTGATTAAAGGTATAGGATCTATTACTCATGATGGAAAGACTAATACTGATGATGTTTATTTTGTGGATGGATTGAAACATAATCTTTTGAGTGTTGGACAGTTAGATGATAAGGTATATCAAGTTTGGTTTATTGAGAAAACTTGTGTGATAAAGGATAAAGATGGAAATCTGATTGGAACTGGATCTAGAACCAGAGGTGATGTGTTTTAGTTGAATCCTACTAAGATGACATGTTTGATTACTAAGATTGATGACAGTTGGTTATGAAATAGAAGGTTTTGTCATATAAACTTTGATAACATTTTGAAAGCAAGTACTACACTTGCAGTAAGAGATTTGCCTAAAATTATGAAGCCTACAAACATGATTTGCAAAGAATGTGTAATGGATAAATAGAAGAGAAGTTCTTTTCCTAGTAAGAAGTTTACATCTACAGAGTAGCTTGAGATTGGTCATATAGATTTGAGTGGTCCTACCAGGACTAGAGGATTCCATGGAGAAAGGTATTTTATGATTCTTGTTGATGATTTTACAAGAATGATGTGGATTGCATTTCTTAAAGAAAAATCTAAAGCATTTGATAAGTTTAAGATTTTTAAGAATAAATTTGAGAATGAATCTGGAATGAAGATTAAATGTTTGAGATCTAATAGAGGTGGAGAATTTACTTCTAGAGATTTTAATACCTTTTGTGAAGAAAATGACATTAAGAGACAGTATTCAACTCCTAGAACACTTGAACAAAATGACATTACAGAAGAAAAAACAAATTAGTGACTGAAGCAACAAGAGATATGTTGTTTGAAAATGATTTAGCAAAGATATTCTGGAGAGAAGTAGTGAACACAATAGTGTATACAATTAATAGAGTACAAATCAGAGCAGACACAGACAAGACACCTTATGAATTATTGTTTGGACATGCACCCTTGATTAAGTATTTTAGAATTTTTGGAAGCAAATGTTATATAAAGAGAGATGATGATATTGGAAAGTTTGATCCTAGAAGTGATGAAGGTATATTTCTTGGATATTCTTTAAAAAGAAAAGCATATAGATGTTTCAATAAAAGAACTAAAACTATTGTTGAAAGTTCAAATGTTGAAGTTGATGAAAAGTTCAAAATTCAGGAAAGAATGCTTGATTATGAATCTGATGAAGAAGCTCATCCTAAACCTAACATTGGATCTACTAAATTATTTTATGAAACTGACAGTGAATTGTTGAAAGAAAGCCAGAGTGAAGTCATTGAAGAACCTACATCTGAAGAGAGATCTGAGATAGTGACACCTAGCAAGAGCTTGTTAAGAAATCATCCTATTTGATAGATTATTGGGAGCATCAAAAGAGGAGATCTAACTCAAAATAAGTTACAAGAATAGTTATGTTTGATTTCTCAAATTGAACCTAAGACTACTAATGAAGCTTGTGAAGATGAAACTTGGACTAATGCTATGAAAGAAGAACTAGATCAAATTGAAAAGAACAACACATGGGAATTGGTCCCTAGACCTAAAGAAAAGAATGTTATTGAAACTAAATGGGTATTCAGAGACAAGATGAATGAGCAAGGAGAAGTAGTAAGAAACAAAGCAAGATTGGTAAGTAAGGGTTACTCACAGCAAGAAGGAATTGACTATGAAGAAACCTTTGCACCTGTTGCAAGAATTGAAGTAGTAAGAATGTTTTTTTCATATGCAGCTTACAAGAAATTCAAAGTTTATCAGATGGATATGAAGTCAGCATTTTTGAATGGAGAATTGGAAGAAGAAGTCTACATTGAGCAACCTCAAGGTTTTCCTTTGACTCAAGGAGACATGGTATGTAAATTAAAGAGAGTGTTATATGGACTTAAACAAGCACCTAGAACTTGGTATGCAAGACTAGATAAGTATTTGTTAAAATTGGGATTTACAAAAGGAACAACTGATAGAAATTTGTACACAAAAGAAATTGAAAATGGTTTGTTACTTATAGTTATTTTTTTTTATGACATTATCTTTAGAGGAGAAGATGAAGATAGTGTCAAATTTGTGGATGAAATGAAGACTGAATTTGAAATGAGTATGATTGGTGAGATGAAATACTTTTTGGGATTACAGATAACACAAAATAATGATGGTATCTTTGTAAGTCATACAAAGTACTTGAATGACTTGTTCAAAAGATTTGGAATGGAGAATTTTAAACCAATTGGAACACCCATGCTGACCATACATAAGTTATCTAGCACATATGAGACTCCTGCAATAGAATAGAAGAAATATAGATCTATGATTGGTGGATTGTAGTATTTGACTCATACAAGACCTAATATAGCACATTCAATTGGAATTGTGGCAAGATTTCAACCTGAACCTAGAGAATCACATTATGCAGCAGTAAAGAGGATACTAAGATATTTAAGAGGCATAGTGGACTATGGAATATGGTATGAAAAATTTGATGATTTTACCCTATGTGCATATACAAATGCTAATAGAGGAGGCAATGTTGATGATAAGAAAAGCACCAGTGTTGGAGCATTTTTCCTTGGAGGAAGATTATTTTCTTGGCTAAGAAACAAGAAGAATATGTAGCAGTAGAAAACAATTGCAACTAGATAATTTGGATGAAGCAAATGCTGAAGGATATAGGAATAAAATTTTCTAAGCCTATTCTCATAAATTTGTTAGAAATAGGAAATACTAAGAGGGGGGGGGGTGAATCAGTATTTCACAAACTTTTACTTTTTCCTACTTATTGATATAACATATTACATTAATGCATACAAAGCATAAGAAACTAAATATCATACACAACAACAAATGTAAAGAACTCATAACACATGATATGTTCTCAAGGAAACCCTGGCCAAGGGAAAACCCTAACGGGGATGGTACCCACAAAGATCCACTAATCAAAAGATATCTGGTTAAGGATGTTGACCTTGTTAGGAGCCTGTTACAATCATATAGTGTATTAGTCCTGATTAAGGGACTATAGGCCTTGTTAGAAGCCTCAACCCTGTTAGGAATTGTAGATACAAAACTTGATTACCAGATGAGCTCACTACCCAAACAAGTAATACAAATGTTTACTAATTACAATATGGTACTGCTTACAACTTCGCATCAACAACTTTTGCTGCTATCACAATTTTCATATATTACATGTTATATTTCAAGTATGCTTGGTACATCTTTATTTATACAAGATAAAAACATAATATCTTTCTCTTGTCGGCTTGCATATCTTTATACAAGAATAAACATCTAGGATGTCATCTCTTTATAATATTAACTCATTATTTTGACAAGCAAAATAATCCCTTAATTCATTTACTAGTTCTGTCTTCAAAACTGCACTGTCAGCTGTACTCTGTCATCGGTAAAATAGTCATAACTTTGTCTGTACTATCCATACTCTTTTGTACATTGAGATGGGATATCCTTAGACACCATAGAGTCTGTGTTCAATTGAAAAAACTCTGATCATGCTCCAGTGAACATCGCCAAAAGAAATTGTATCGGGTGCTCTGTCAAAATCATTGTTTCATACTTAGACAATTTTAGTCTGCGATCTTCCATACTTACTTTCCAGCTTATGCACTCTTCATAGGTAACATATGTTGTCATAATGAAAAATCTATGTACATACCTCAGTAAAATTACCAACAATCTCCCCGTTTGTCATTGGTGGCAACATATGAGAAAATTGGCTAAGTGTACAAGTCAAAATCTTAAAATTTGTATCAAAATTGTGGCCATAGTATAAAATAAGTATACTATCCTTATATCTCCTCAAAATATATACAATAATCTATAACACTTCATAATACTCCATAAAACTCCCCCTATGAGTATCCTTCCTTATCATATATAGACAATTTTCTAAGTATCTCTCCCCCTTTGACAACAATGACAAAATAAAGGGTGGAAAGTGATATACAAAAATTATGTCAAAACTTTTACCTTACTGTCTTATTGCAAAGCTGGTAGGCTTGCAATAAAATATGCAAAATATATCTTCCAAGTCTCAAAATCTTTCTCCCATTCCTTCTTTATTGATTTTGCTACATTGAATGAAGTACTCAATCTGTATGCTACAATTTGACAAGCTTGGAGGGACTCAAAATTGAATTTCTAAAATGTTGTCTTAGCAGTAAGACATTCATCTAGCTACTCTTCTATTATGGTCAACTTGATTGAGACATGCTCTCTCAAGATGTTTATTCTAATAGATTTCTTGTTCTTCTCATCATTCAAAGTCCTTATTTCATCATATAATTTCCTGATCTTATTCTCAACCATATTGATCTTCATGTTTAGGCTAGCCAAAGAGTTTGTCTCTGCTGCAATTTCATCTTGCTTCTCTTTTATCTTCTTTTCTTCTTCAATTAAAATATTCTTAGATTTTGTACACTAAATGTATAAACACTTTCCAGTCTCAAGATGTTTCCTTAAGTCCTTAAAGTGTCTATCAAGGCTGTCAATGTCATTTTTGATATTCTGACTTATGTTCTACAATATTTCAACTTCATAAGCTACTTGAGCCTTAACCTTAGCAATATCAGTTAAATTAGTGAACTCAACATCAAAAGATTTAATTATCATCTTTTCTCTTTCAAGTGGATCTGAATCAAAGACTTTTGTAGATATGACACTTTGTAGCTTCTTACTCAAGTCTTTCAGACTACCTTCCAAATTCTTAATTTTCTTGTTCTTTCCAATAATTTTGTTTAAAGAGGTGATCAACTCTATTTGATCATCATCATCAACTTCCTTGCTCAAATCTTCAATCAATGTTTCTATTCCTTTCTCCTTTCTAGTCTTAGGAGTAAGATTGATGTTTTCTTGTGTTTCAGTAGGTGTAGGGGCCTGTATTTCCATTTTCACTTTAGTATGTGTAGTATTTGTTTCAATAGTCTTTTCTTGCTCTCCCAAATCCAAATTGTCAACAATGTTATCCAAACTATTGAGTACCACATCATCTGAATCTAAAGTAACTTTAGTTCCTTCAATGTCCATAGATTCTGTGCCAATGTTTATGGAAGAAGAGGGAATATCTTCAACTTCAACTACCTCTCTTGTTGCCTCTTCTTGTTTTGAACTCTGTTTCTCTGCTGTGTCTGAAACTACTTGATCTTTGCTATCTTTTCCCGCTACCAAGTTTTCTAGCACTTGCACAACTACCTATTCAATTTCAGTCTTTACTTGCTCATATTGTCCTCCCATTATTTGTATAATTCTTCTTTTGGTTCTCAATAGGGTCTCAAGTGGCTTGAGGATCTATTTAAGACGGTCATCATCTCTTATCTCACAGAACTATCTAATCACATTCTCTCTCATTTTGGTATCTTCTTCTTGTGCTCTCATCTTTCTTCTCACAAGTCTATTGTACAAATCTTCTAGTATCTTTCCATGAATAGTATCAAATTTCTTGTTTGACAAAATCATATGTGTAACCATTGCATTCTCAAGATTCAATCTATTAGAGGATCCATATAAATCATAGTATTTATTCATTTTGGTAAAGTCTCCATGCTGCATTATATCTTCATTAACTCTTTCTTTCCTTGGTTTCCATGATTTCTTCTTCGTTTTCACTTTATCATCTTTTATTTTTGCAACTCTTCTAGGCACTAGTGGAACAATTTTTTTTCTATCTTTTACCTGGTCCTGAAGCACTTGCCTTCATTCTTTTGCTCGGTGCTAAGGAAAAGGGTTTCTCTATCTGATTGATTCCTTGTTCCTTCTTAGGTTCTTCAACCTTTACCTTTACTTGAATAGGTTCTGCACTTGATGCCAAAGGTGGGACTGATAATAGCTCACTTTGCCTTATTGCTTCTACAGTCTTCTTTTCAATATCAAATTCTTGCTCACTCATACCTGATTCTTTTAGAATTTTCTTTATTGTAGACTCCACTCTCTTCTTTGATTGTTTCTCTTCCTTAAGTGATCTTTTTGAGCCAAAGTTTTCATCATATGTTCCAAATCTATTGCTATGAGCATCAACTTTACTTTTCAACAATCTACTAACATAACCTTTGGTTTCAACTTTAGATATTTCATAGCCAAGAGGGTCTATGAATTCATGTCTAGGTTCTACTACCTCAATGTAAGTGAAATCAATATCAACCATAAAATGTATATCATCTTTGTATATCTCAACTAGGGATGGAAGAATTCTTGATCTATTTACCAGAATGTTCTGAAAAGTTTTCAATACTAACTTTACACTGTCATTAACCTTCTCAATAAGATGTTTCATATAGACTTTATTGATTCTTGCCATAGTATTCTCACCATCATTCCATTCAATAGTGTAAGGAAATCTTCTTAACAAGTGGAAGAACATGTAAGTAACCAATGAGGAAAATCTAAAGTGAGTGTATTTATCTTTCTTTATCTTCTCCAAATTCTCAAACAACTGTATTCTCATAATTTCACACATATCCACAGGCTTCTTCTCCACACACATCAAATAAGAAATGTGTACCATACCTGCTAGCATATCATCTTCTCTAGAGCTTCCATAGAACTTTGTTGTCAAAATCTTACACAAGTATTTTACATCATCTTGCTTAATCTTACTAATGACTATACCTCTGCCATTGTACACTAAACTGGTGTTTTCAATCACAATCTTTCTCATGTTTTTCTCATTCAGTGGCATTGCACCAACTTTCAATAATCCAGTCACATCATGAATTAGGTCTGCAATTATGTCTATAACCCTGTCTTCTAACCAAAATTTCCCATTATGTATCCTACTCAAAATGATCTTAGTACACTCCTCATCATCAAATTCATATTTCATAGAGTACTTAATGATTTCATTGTTTTCTAGATGTTCATAACCTTGTTTCACTGACATATCTGAGTTGTACAATTTCTTATATTCACCATTAAAATCACTCTCCCTTAGGGTTTCATACTTGCATCCAAGATAACCTTTAACTTTGTCTAAATGAAGAACTCCGTTTGGTATGGATGATAAGGGTAAACTAGCATCTCTTTCTGAGGGTTCAACTGGATCTTTCTTATTTCTAGGTCTATTCTTATCCTTAATGTTGTGAATCAATGACACATCCATGATTATATCTAATTTCTTAAGCTGATTCAAGATCGTAGTCAGATAAATACCTTAAATTCACAAAATTAGGGCTTTCGCTAGATTGGCACTTCAAACTTCTGCAAATCATTTCCAAACTTCTTTCTTCACTTCCAAATGACTTCTAATCACTTGATAATCATAATAAATTTGATTTCACTCTTTTAACACTTAGCATTTACTTGATCTGACATTGCATTCAATAATTTTGCCACCAAAATGCCAAAAAGTTGATTCTGTAAACTTGCAACCATAAATCTTTTTGTGACCTCGCAAAACACAACATTTCTTTTTGTGCACTTAACCATAGCATTAGTATAACATAAGAAACCTTCATCTAACTGTGAAAAACTTAACTCATTCAAAATCTAACTCTATGCTAATTCTAAGTTCCTAAACTATAGAAATTTACATAATTTAAGTGCTTAAAGAAGGGTTAGGTAAAGACTTATTCTTACCTTTAGATACATTGCCTTCTTGATTACCTTCAATGCTTAATATACCTCCTTGATCTATGCCTTTAACAAATTTTACTTCATCTTCATTGCTACAACAACCTTTCTCTTTGTTTCCTGCATTTTCATTCCTTCTTACATAGTTTCTCGGGTTAGGGTTATGTTGATAACCTCCATTGTTCATTCTGCAAAATCTTGTTGTGTGTCCAATCTTGTTACATATCTGACAAGTGATTCCATTGGTTCCATATGTAGGTATTTTCTAATTGATTTGTGTTCTACAATTTCTAGCAATATGTCCAATTTTTTTGCATCTGAAACATACTATTCCATTTCCTCTTTTCATGTCTTTAGTTGATCTCTAATCTGCATTGTTACTATTTCTAGGCATTCTTCTATTGTAATTATTCTCAATAACTTTAGATCTTCTACATTCAATAGCTCTATGTCCAAAACCATGACAATTATAACAATAACCATTTAGAGGTTTGAATTGTTTACCTGTACAATCTCTCTTCATATGACCAATAGTATTACAAGTAAAACATCTACCTTTGAATTCTCTTTGCATATCTTTGGATGATTCTTCTTGCTTCAATGGTTCTTTCTTAGGTGCATCTTCTTGCTTCAATGATTCTTCTTGCTTAGGTGATTCTTCTGATTTGTTCTCATCTAACTTCTTTTCTTTACTGCTTTCACATTCATTCAGATCTAGTTTCTTGCTTTCACTAACTATCTTCAATATGTTAAATCCAAGACCAATTTTGTCATAGAATGGTTTTCCATAAGATACTTGCTTATCAATATTTTCACTATTTGAATATAGCCTCTCAAGTTGATGTTTAGATTGAGTCAATTCACCTTTCACAATTTTGTTGTATTTCTCAAGTTCATAATACTGCAGTTTGACTTTATCAAATTTAGATATTACCATCCCAAGTTTAGATTTTAGATCTTCATTTTCATTTTTAAACTTTCATTCTCAGATCTCAAATTGTCATTTCCATCTTTCAAGCTAAGCTTCAGATTTGTTATCTTCAATTCATGTTTAAGGATCACATTTTCTTTTTCTAAGTCTTCACAATCTTCAACAATAATTTTAGATTCTTTCTTAGATTTTAGTTCTTCCATCTTACCTTTCAATTTGTCAATAAGATTATTTGCATCATCATACTTCCTCTTCAAAGTGTTTCTTTCATCAGTAAGCATATCAATTTGATCAAGAGCTTCTTCAAGATTCTTCTGTAATTGATCCATACCCATAGAGATCTTACTCAAGCTGCTAGGCTTTCCTTGAATGTTTCTTCTCTAAGTAACTGTGCTATGATACCAATTGTTAGAAATAGGAAATACTGAGAGGGGGGGGTGAATCATTATTTCACAAACTTTTACTTTTGCCCACTTATGGATATAATAGATTACTTTAATGCATACAACGCATAAGAAACTAAATATCATACACAATAGTAAATGTAAAGAACTCATAACACATGATATGTTCTTCAAGAAACCCTGGCCAAGGAAAAACCCTATTGGGGATGGTACCCACAAAGATCCACTAATCAAAAGATATCTGGTTAAGGATGTTGACCCTATTACAATCATATAGTGTATCAGTCCTGATTAAGGGACTATAGGCCTTGTTAGAAGCCTCAACCCTGTTAGGAGTTGTAGATACAAAACTTGATTACCAGATGAGCTCACTAGCCAGAAAAGTAATAAAAATGTTTACTGATTACAATATGGTACTGCTTACAACTTCGCATCAACAACTTTCGCTACTATCACAATTTTCATATATTACATGTTACATTTCAAGTATGATCGGTACATCTTTATTTATACAAGATACAAACATAATATCTTTCTCTTGTCAGCTTGCATATCTTTATCCAAGAATAAACATCTAGGATGTCATCTCTTTATAATATTAAGTCATTATTTTGACAAGCAAAATAATCCCTTAATTCATTTACTAGTTCTGTCTTCAAAACTGCATTGTCAGTTGTACTCTATCATCGACAAAATAGTCATAACTTTTTCTATATTATCCATACTCTTTTGCACACTGAGATGGGGTATCCTTAGACACCATAGAGTCTATGTTCAACTAAAAAAACTCTAATCATGCTCCAGTGAAAGTCACCAAAACAAACTATATCGGGTGCTCTGTCAAAATCACCATTTCATACTTAGACAATTTTAGTCTGCGATCTTCCAAACTTTCCAGCTTATGCGCTCTTCATAGGGAACATATGTTGCCATAATTACAACATCTATGTACATACCTCAGCCAAATTGCCAACAAAATTGTGACAACACCAGTACAGTTAGTATGTCTAAGAATCCTATATTACATTCTAGGACAAAGCATATAGAGATTAAGTATCATGTTGGAAGAGAGAAAGTTATTGAAAAAGAAGTTAGACTTGAGTACATAAGTACAAAGGAGTAGATAGTAGATATGTGCACAAAGCCTTTTCTTAAAGATACATTTGAGTATTTGAGATGTATGCTTGGGGCTATGCCCTAGCCTACTTTTGAGAATTGATGTAGTTGGTTGCATCCATCTAGTGGTATATGAGCCTTATCTTTCTTCTGGACTCGATGTTGGTACTTCCCCTATGGAGGAGTATGTGTATCTGAGCTGAGTCATGAGGACTCTAGTAAATGTATTTTCTAAAAAGTGTCTTTTGACATTGAGTTGTTGTTGATATAGTGATGAAATTTTTGTCATTGATGTCAATGGGGGAGAAGTATACATGAAAAACAATTTGAGACATATGTTAGAGAGAACTGAATAGGAAAACAAAGCAAGATTTTATTGATGAAGAGGATTTGAAGAAGCAGTGTTGTAGTATTGTATATTTGGAACATTGGATGTTTTTCATCTATGTTGCCATCAATGACAATGGGGGAGATTGTTAGGAATGAATGCTAAATGTTTGGTAGCCATTTTTTATCATTTTTTGTTGCATTCATGACTATGATTGTCATTGATGTCAACACAGTGATTTACCAAAGATTTGCAGAGAAGCAGACAGAGTTTGGATTAGTGCACATGGGTTATTGCAGTTAGAGCTATGAAATGTTGAGGATATACTCTTTGATATGTTATATGTCTATGGTTAAGAGGGAAGGTAGTAATTCATTTATTCATGGAAGTTATAAGCATTTTGGTGGAAGCAGTATTCAGGCAGTGTTCCTAAGTAGCAGTTTGTGGAAATTGGATGATGTCTCCTAATCAAGATGGAATCTAGTTTTTCATAGTTAAAGGAAAGTTGAAGACACATTGATACTGATGTGGATGATAGCATAAACTTTGAGGTCGCATGAGTGAAGATTTATTGTATTTGGAAGCTGACAGTTTTGTGTAATTTTGGTGTAGCGTGTGGAAACTTTTATATTGTAATTGTATGCAGACTCATTTGTAATTATTTGAGTGTGGTATAAAGGAAAGCATGTATTTTATTATTTTTTATGTAGTTGTGATATGGAAGTAGCAGTTGTGTGTGATGTTGTATACATGAATTGAAGAAAAGAGCTAAGTATGAAAGCAAATTTGTGAAGGAAGACATGCGAAGTACAGAGATCTAAAATTGAGATCTGATGTAATAGTGAGTGTAGTTTGGAATAGTCAAAGAAGAGGTAACATATTGTTCTATTGAGTAATGAAAATATTATTTGGACACTATGTTCAATGATCTTACCCTGAAGCTGTTTGGGCAGTGGATCCTTCTGTCTTCCATAACTCTTAACGGGGTTAGAATCTTTTAATAGGGATTCAAAATCTCCTAACATGAATTCATATGTACTAAATTTATTTTATAAGACTCCTAATAGAGTCCATCCTTTCATAAGGAATATTCATATTAGTGCATCTTTTTTCAGCATCATTCACACCGGGGTTTACTCTTTGATCAAGAGGTTCCCTAGTCAACATATCTTGTGTCATTGTGTTATTGTGTATGAATATCTTTCTATGGTTGGTAATTATATTTCTTATATGGTTTAATGCTATTGAAGATGATAAAATTTATATGTATTTGATAACTGATTCACCCCCCCCCCACCCCCGTCTCAGTTATCTTTATGGACTTTACTTTCTAACATGGAGATAATACTAGATCATTTGACAATACACCGGTTGAAGCTACAACCAAAGGTCACTTAATGCTAATTGACAAGCCTCATAAAAGTTAAGAAACCAAGCCAGACAAAGACATAGACTCTACACCGGTTTCCCCTTCACCTATTATCTTGTGGTGACTGATCAAGAAAGTACTATACAAGAAAGTACTGTATATGTTTCCTCCTGAGCTCACCTATTTTTTTGAGGCTGACATATTTTCAGCTATTTTTGGGCCGACTATTAGAAATAGGGAATACTAAGAGGGGGGGGGTGAATCAGTATTCTACAAAGTTTTACTTTTGCCCAATTATGGATATAACAGATTATCTTTACACATGCATAACATAAGAAGCTAAACAACATGCATAGCAGTAAAACTAAATAACTCATAACACATTATTTGATCTCGAGGAAATGTTGGCCAAGGGAAAACCCCAATGGGGATGGTACCCAAAAAGATCCACTAATCAAAATTATCTTGTTAAGGATGTTGACCCTGTTAGGAGTCTATTACATGAATATAGTGTCTCAGTCCTGATTAAGGGACTATAGGCCTTGTTAGAAACCTCAACCCTGTTAGGAGTTGGCAATACAAAATGTGATTACCAAATGAGCCCACTGCCCAAACAAGTAATGCACAATATACACTAATTACAAAAGAAGGTTAAGGTACATAACCTTATACTACTTGCATCAATATTTCTTCACTGCTCTTTCACTATCGCTATTACATATGCATCATATATCTCACATCATATGACTTCATCATTTCATTGTATCCTTCTTACAATTATAATTACATTTATACAAGTTATTAGGATTAATAAATTTCTAGTTAGCTATCATATTACAAATAACTTTATCCAAGGGTTAACATCTAGGATGTCATCCCTTTATATTGTTAAGTCATTATTTTGATAAACAAAATAATCCCTTAACCCTTTACCAATTCTGTCTTCATATTCTATCCTGTCAGCTTGACACTGTCTTTAGAAAAACTATCATAACTTCTTTCGTACATGTCATACTAACTTGCACTCTGAGATTAATCTTCAATAGTCATCATAGAATCTATGTTCAAGTGTGCAAGCACTGAACTTACTCCAGTCAACATCGCAAACAAAAATTGTCTCCGGGTTCACTGGTAAAAACATTGTCTCATACTTAGACAATTTCGCATTGCGCTATGACATACTAGCTCTTTGACCTGTGTGATCTTCATGTTCTATGTAACCAACTCAGCCAAATTGCCAACAATCTCCCCCTTTGTCATTGGTGGAAACATATAAGAAAATTGGCTAAGTCTACAACTTCAAAATCTCAAAATTGTGGCCATAGTATAAAATATATACTATCCTTATAACTCCAAAAAATCTTATCTCTAATACAGTACTCCCCCTAAGAGTATCAATCCTTATCATTTTCTTATCAATTTTCTACTATATATCTCTCCCCCTTTGACAACAATGACAAAATAAAGGTAAGGAGGGTTACAAAATTGTATTCACAAAAAGATTATACCTTAATTCACTATTGCAAAGCTGGTAGGCTTGCAACACAATCTTCAAAATCAATCTTTATAGCTTCTAACTCCTCCCATGATTTCTTAATGGAATCTACCACACTGAGTAGTGCACTCAAACCATAAGATGCTATCTCACATGCTTGGAGATTCTTAGAGTTAAAATTTTGCAAAGATGTCTTAGCTAAAAGCATTCTTCCAATTGCCCTTCAACAATGCTTAACTTTATGGAAGTCTCCTCTCTTAAAAGAGTGAATCTTTTCATTTTCCCATCTTTTTCATCTTTAAAAATTCTGATTTCATCATATAACTTATGAATTTTCTTCTCAACATCAAATACCTTCACATTGGGGCTTGAAAGAAGGTTAGTTTCATTCTGAATTTCTTCTTCCTTCATCTTCATCTTCTGATCTTCTTCTGCTATCAAGGTCTTTGATTTTGTACATTGGATGTACAAAGATTTTCCTATTTCCAAATTCTTCCTCAATTCCTTTATACAAATATCAAGATTGTTGATATCATTCCTGATATTTTGGCTAATGTTCAAAAGCATTTTGGCCTTATAGGCTGCTTGAGCTTTCACTTTTTCTATATCAGTTAAATTTGTGAATTCACTATCAAAAGTGTTCATCACTCTCTTTTCTTTCTCTACAGGGTCATCTTCTACAATTTGTGTAGTTATTGTTGTCACTAAGGATTGCACCCAATTTTCTAAGTGTTAAAACCCATAAATCTTGTGAAACATGAGACTATTCTTAGGTTGTGGGTAGCCTATCTGAGAATAGACCTCTAGATTAAGGGTCAGCTTCCCTTTGGATCACTTGAAAAACTTACTAACTTTTAGGAGGAAAGGATGAGAGTGCGTGAAAATAAACAATAGCAACTGAACCAAAACAAAGGTGATCCACCAAATTTGAAAAGAGATTTACAACTGAGATAAGTTTACTCCAATAACAAAATAAAACTCGAATCACAACTTGATTACACTTCCTTGAACTCTTAATGAAACCAAGTGCTTGAAATACAAAAAAGGAAGAAAACTCCACAACTCTAATGTTCTCAATTGCACACAAGCTAAGCTACTACATTAAAATGAATTCCTGAAAAATTGACTTGAATCAACATATGGATTAAGGACACAAAAATATCACAGTAGTCTTGCATGTGATTCAAAAGAAAACCTCAAATTGTAGGGGAAACAAGAAGGATCAATTTTATTGCTGACAAGAAACTAAGTACAATTGTGTCTCTCAGAGCTACAACACTCATATTAGAGAGAAAAGAATGAAGAGCTAAACTCTATCACCAAAAGTGAGAGGTATATAACTAAGGCCTAGGAATTCACATTCAAATTCCACTACCTCCTAAGAATAGAAAAGGTCAATAATGGACCCATGAGGTTGCACCATAATTCAAATGCCAAATTCCCAGGTTTCTAGGGGGCAAGGAAAGTGGGGACCTAAAACTAGAAGATCAAAGGAGATCAATCTATCCACCAAGTCATGCACCAAAACATTCTGACAATGGTTTATAAAATACTACTGTTAGAATTTACAATAAATGTGCAATGACTATTACATTAAAAAAACTTACCCCCTCTTATGACAAATAATGAGGATTAAAAAATTCATCTCCTAAGTTAATAAATGACTCTCAACTAGTTAAGGGGAAAGCCATTTAATAAATTTCCATTTACACCATGCTTGAAATTACATTGGCATCAAAAAAATAAAAATAATTAATAAATTTAACCCTAAAAAGGGATAAACATATTAATAACCCTACATTAGATAAAACCCACACCTTTGAAACAAAACCTAGCAAAAGGGATAACATTAATTAAAAGCTCTCAACCCTTGAAAAGGGGAGAATACTCTAATTAACCATTTTAACAAAACCCCTTTCCCAAAAGGAAGGAAACCACTAGCACTTCACCTTCCCCATCTGGCACATGGTAGATTTCCATCCTCACTAGTAGTCAACTAAACTTTGGTTTTGGAAATAGCAGCAACTAGGATTATGCTATCGAGGTAAGTTTCATCTTTTTTGACCTTTATGCCATTTGATTCATCATATTCTATGAAATGTGTCCACATTTTTTAGGGTACTGTCATGTATCATTTTTACATGTCTTTGCTTAATCTCAAAATATCGGCATTTTCTTGTTTCATTTCTCTCTGTATTCGAGGGCACTTTGATAATGATTCCCTTCATTGTGTTTGATCATGTATTGGTACTGCATTTCTATGAGTGCATATTCAACCTCATGAATATGGCATTCAAAGTGTGCATTCGGTATGGTGATTTGCAATCATTTTCACTTTTCTTTGAGTTAGGGCACGACATCAATGGCACTATACATTGGATTCTCTACTTACTTGTGTATCAGTATTTATTGCTTAATTTCCTTCTATGCTCATGCCTTGTGATTGCATTGTGGTTGTATTGATGACATCATCATTGATTTGAGTTGGCTAGTGTGTTTACTGTCTAGGGTATATTTGCAACCTATTTTTGATATAAGTAGCACCATGTTTAATACTACTAGCATTGTGTTCGCTACATGTTTGATTCATAGTATTGAAGGCACCACCATTGTTACCTCTTGTATTGGAAATCAAGGGCATCATTGAAGGATATTGTTTCACTCTAGTGTGCCTCGGGTCCTTTGAATTTGAGGGCACGACACAAGTCATAGCACACTATTTTCTGCTTTATGTCATGCCCTTGTAGTGGCATAGCGAAATACTTATGTCTTCACCCCTTTATCATAATGCCCTCTAATAAGTCTACCATCTACACTTCATGATTCTTAAGTGTCCCCATTGATGCTGCATCATCTGGATGTTCCTCCTTTTGTATGATGGGTGCTCTTGGCCCTTGATGCGATCACTTGATAGAAAACTTGAGGTTTTTCTATCATGATCTACATCAAGGGCCCAGGTCATTCATTGGATTCATCATTGGATCATCTCCCCCTATATCTGCACATGAAACAAACACGTCAGTGAAAACATGGTGCCTCTTTTGTTCTTTGGAGCCTTGATACATATGGCCTAAGCACAACCTTTTTCAGAGGTTCATGGCTGAGTATATATATGCATTCTATAAATATTATGATACCATCCATTGCTTCGATCCATTGGATCTAACCATATCCCTTCTTCTCTTCTAGTAGATTCTAGATCTCAGGAGCTCTCTGGATAGGACCGGATCCGGACACCACTATTAGGCAATGTCTAGTACCCCAGTATTTAATTGATTTTTCCTTTATGTATATCTATACTCATTCATTCAATTCTTGAAATAGCTATGCTCACAGCCTGTGTGAGCTCAGATAGATGTTTTTCCTTTCCAATTCTTTCCTTTTTGTATAGTATATATATCGCTGATACATGCATGTATAGTCTAGATGCAGTTCATTTCCTTTTACTTCCATGTACTTTGCAACAAAATGAATGAAAATATTAAGCAAGATCACCTAATAACACAAACTAGGGTACTGTAGAATCATCTAGTAATTAGGTCTCCAACCTAAGAATGAGTAAAAATATGATAACATTCTAGTGACCTCTTTGGGGTGCTTGCCTGCTAAGCATCCTAACCAGCTACCTTATCTATCCATTGGGCACAGAGTCTTATAAACCTCAAACTGAACCTAGTTCCTTCAGAAAACCAATTCTTCTTGCTGACAAAATTGCTAACTGCTAGACTGAAAGCGACTAGCTTATTACTACTCACACCAAACTAAAAACCAGATTGAAAGAAAACTAAATTGAAAACTACGAACAAAACTTGTGTCAGGAACTTAGGGAACATGGAAAACTAAAAACTAACCTACTAATGTATAGGGTAGGAAAAGATCTCAGAAACATGCCTTGAGGTGAATCCCATTCACTGGAATGGGCAGCTCCACTCCATCGATAGTAGCCACCTGAAAATCATAATGGGCTTTGTATCCAATCACCATGAAAGGCCCACTCCATATGGCATCAAATTTAGTATGGCTCCCTAGTTTTTATTTTGCTTCATCCCACTTGAGGACAAGGTCTCCCTCCTTGAAAATTTTAGGTTTGGCTTTCTTATCAAAGTTTCTCTTCATCTAAGATTTATGAGCTTCTAGGTTCTCTAGTGTCAATTTTCTTGTTTCCTCAAGCTCAATTAGTTCAGCAAGCCTGACTTGTATAACATCTTCTTCCATAAGATCAATTTCTTTGATTAAACTCAAAGTAGGCAACTCAGTAGACAAATGAATCCTAGCTTCCTTTCCATAAAAAAGTGTATAGGGTGAGTTACCTGTAGACCTCTTAGGTGTTATTCTATTTGTCCATAGGGCCAACTTTATCTTGTTGTACCAATCCCTCTAGTTTCCTTCTATAGTCCTTTTGATGATTCTCAACAAGTTCTTGTTTGTTGATTCTTCCTGACCATTACCTTGAGGGTAATAGTTAGAAGAGGTACTCAGGAAGATATTATGCTTGAGTGCCCATTCTAAGATTCTAGTTCCCAGAAATGCCATAGCATTTTCTAAAATGATAGAATCTGGAGTGCCAAATCTAGACACAATGTCTTCATAGAAGTTTAGGACAGAGGTCTCATTTGCTTCCTTCAGTGCTACTACCTCTATCCACTTGGTAAAATAGTTTATAGTGACAAGTATCCATTTGTGTCTAGCATTGGATGGGGGGTTGATAGGTCCAATGAAATCCAATCCCCATTTTGAGAAAGGTTGCTCTACCTTGATGGGATGAAGAGGGATGACTGCTAAATTTTGTTTTCCAGCAATTAGAGCATAGTTCTTGCATTTCCTTACCCAATAAAATGCATCTTTTTATAGGCTAGGCCAATAGTATCCAGCTCTCATCACTTTTAGAGAAATGGTTCTAGATGCAAAGTATCCTCCAAAACCTCCATAATAAAATTCTTCTAGTATTCTATGTACTTGGCTAGTTTCAACACATCTCAACAAGACACCACTATGATCCCTCCTATATAAAACATCACCAATTTGTGATAAATGGAATAGCTTGGAGTCTAAAGTACCTTCTTTTACTCCTTTCAAGGCCTTGAGGGCACTGACTAGTTGAGAGATAATGTATCATCTTTGTTGTCTAGCTTGTAGTCTTCTCTGCATTCTGGTTCATCAAAACAACTTCCTCCTTTTGCTGGCTTGGGTCTGCTATTCCTTCATTGAGCTTCTCACACAACCTTTTTCCTCTAATCAGCTTGGTAACTTTAATCTAAATGTCATACTCCATGACTTTGGTGACCCAACCAACCCTTTTGTGGCTCAGGTTTTTATTCAACAGGAAGTCTTTTATGCAAGGGTGAGAAACCATTAGGTGCACCATGTTATTGGATAACAAGTGCCTAAATTTTTTCAAATTCCTCACAATTTCTAGGACATTTTTTTCGACGGGAGTGTAATTAAGTTCATAACCATCTAGACCTTGGCTATAGAAAGCTACTAGTTTTTCTTGCTTCTCAGCATTCTACTGAACTAACATGGAAAAGATACTATCAGTGTCCCCAAAAGCATATAGGATAAAATCTTTAGAAAAGTCAAGGTTTACCAGAGTAGGAGCAGAGGCAATTGCTTCCTTGACTTCCTCAAAACACCTTTTTCCTTCATTTTTCCAATGAAAGGTTGATTTCTTCTTCAGCATCTAGGTCATAGGCTTCAATAGTGACACAACATTTGGAATGAATCTTCTTAAGTAGTTAATTCTTCCAAGAAAACTCTATAGTCCTTTCTTGTGAGCTGGCAAGGGTAGTGCCATGATGGCTTTTATCCTTTCAAGATCAATGGTTGTCCCTTGTTAGAAATTTGGATAATGTGGATGCATAGATGTTGTCATTATGGAAACATATGATCTCTACTAAGAGCACAAAATCTAGAATGCAAGTATGGCAAGTTGCAGGAAGAAATTGTCTAAGTATGGATACAGTGATCCTGACAGAGCACCCGATGAAGATTTAGTTGGTGACATCCACTGGAGCAATTTTTTTTTTGCATAGTTAACTAAAGCTTCTACAGAGTATGAGGATACCCCATCTCAGTGTGCATAAATTTTGGAGTAGTACAAATGAATTTATTTGAAGTTTACTGAAGATATTTTTGCAGATTGAATAGTTTTGGAGAAATTATTAGCGAAAGAGTTAAGGGATTATTTTTCTTGTCAAAATAATGACTTAACATTATGAAGGGATGACATCCTAGATGTTTACCCTTGGATAAATATTTTGGAAGCTGACCATATGAAGTTATTAGCTCTAATAACTCATATATTAGGCATACTTGAAATGTAATGAGTATGATGTTTTTTGTGAAAAGAAAGAAAAGGATAACTTGCGAAAGTTGTATATTGTGATAGAAGCAAAGGCTATTGATGCAAAGTTGTAAGAAGTACCATATTATAGTTAGAAACATTTTGTATTACCTATTTGGGTAGTGAGCTCAGCTAGTGATCAAGTTTTGTAATCTAACTCCTAACAGGGTTAAGGCTTCTAACAAGGCCTAAAGTCCTTTAACCAGGATAGACCTACTATACATTGTAAAAAGACTCTTAACGGGGTCCAATATCCCTAACAGGATACTTTTTATTAGTGATCTTTGTGGGTACCATCCCCACCAGGGTTTTCTCTTGGCCATGGTTTCCTCAAGAACATATCATGTGTTATGAGTTCTTTCTATTTATTGATATGTCTGTTAATTAGCTTGATAATCTTTGTATGCACTAAAGTAATCTGTTATATCCATAAGTGGGCAAAAGTAAAAGTTTGTGAAATACTGATTCACCCCCCCTCTCAGTATTTCCTATTTCTAACAATTGGTATTAGAGCACAGTTACTTGGAGAAGGAACATTCAAGGAAAGCTTAGCAGCTTGAGTAAGATCTCTATGGATATGGATCAACTTCGAAAGAATCTTGAAGAAGCTCTTGAATAGATTGATATGATTACTGATGAAAGAAACTCCTTAAGAATAAAGTATGAAAATGCAAAGAATGTTATTAACAAATTAAAAGGTAAGATTGAAGATCTGAAATCTGAAAAGTAATCTAATATTCTTGTTGAAGATTGTGATGAATTAGAAAAAGAAAATGAGATCCTTAAGCATGAACTGAAGATAGTAAATCTGAAGCTTAGTATGAAAGATGGAAATTTGAGATCTAATAATGAAAAATTGAAAATTGAGAATGAAGATTTGAGATCAAGACTTGAAAAGGTAACATCTGAATCTGAAAAAGTAAAAGTGCAGTATGCAGAACTTGAGAAGTATAATAAAATTATGAAAGGTGAATTGACTCAATCTAAACAACAACTTGAAAGGCTATATTCTAATGGTGATAGGACTGAAAAGAAAATTTCTTTTGGAGAACCATTCTTTGATAAGACTCGATTTGGATTATGTTTAGAACAAATCATGAAAGTAAGAAGCTAGATCTGAAGACATCTGAAAGTATGGAGGAAATGAAGCTAGATGAGAACACATTGGAAGATCCACCTGAAGAAGAACCACCTAGAGAGAAAGAAGAATCAAAGCAAGAAGAATCAAAATAGGAAGAATCATCTAAAGTTATGCAAAGAGAATTCAAAGGTAGATGTTTTGCTTGTAATATTATTGGGCACATGAAGAGAGATTGCACAAGTAAGAAATTTAAACCTCTTAATGGATATTGTTATAATTGTCATGGTTTTGGACATAGAGCTAACGAATGTAGAAGACCTAAAGTAATTTTGAATAATTATGATAATAGAATGATTGGGAATACTAACAATGTAGATAAGAGATCTATTGAAGAAATGAATAAAAGAAAAGTGGTAGTATGTTTTAGATGCAACAAAGTAGGACATATTGCTAGAAATTGTAGGTCATAGATTAACCAACAAGGACAAAGATTTGGAAACAATGGAATCATTTTTTAGTTATGCAACAAGTTTGGACACTCAGTAAGAGTTTGCAGAATGAACAATGGAGGTTATCATCATAACCCTAACCCTAGGAACAATGCAAGAAGGAATGAAAATGCAGGAAACAAAGAGAAAGGTTGTTGTAGAAATAAAGATGAAGTAAAATTTGATAAAGGCACAGATCAAGGAGGTATATTTAGCACTGAAAGTAGTCAAGAAGGTAATGTATCTGATGGTAAGGATGAATCTTTACCTGACCCTTCTTTAAGTACTTAAATTATGTAAGTTTCTGTAGTTTAGGACTTAGGATTAGTGCAGATTAGGAATTTGAATGAGTTAAGTTTTGTGCAGTTAGATATAGGTTTTTTATGTTGTACTAATGTTATGGTTAAGTGCACAAAAGAAAATATTGTGTTTTGCGAGGTTGCAAAAAGTTTTATGGTTGCAGGTTTGTAGAATCAACTTTTTGAGGTTTTAGCGGCAAAATGAATGAATGCAATGTCAGATCAAGTTAATGTGAAGTGTTATTTAGGTTGCAAGTTTGAAACCTTGGGAGATGTAGATTTTAATGATGATTACAGGAAATTGTATAAGCAAGACATGTTAGTTAAACTAGCTTATGGGCACCTGGAGAACAATGAAATTATCAATGATTCCATGAAGCATGAATTTGATGATGAGGAATGTACCAAGATCATTTTAAGTAGAATCCACAATGGGAAATTTTGGATGGAGGATAGAGTTATTGATATAACTGCCGACCTAATTCATGATGTTACTAGATTATCAAAAGTTGGAGAGATTCCACTGAATGAAAAGAACATGAGAAAGATTGTCTTAGACGACACTGGATCTAGTTATAATGGTAGAGGAATTGTGATAAGTAAGATTAAGCAAGATGATGTTAGCTACCTTTGCAAGATCCTAACAACTAAATTCTATGGTAGTTCAAGGGAAGATGACATGGTTTTAGGAATGGTTCATGTAGCTTATCTTATGTGTATTGAGAAGAAACAAGTAGACCTATGTGAAATTCTGAGAATTCAGTTGTTTGAGAACTTAGAAAAGATTAAGAAGGCTAAGTACACATAGTTTAGGTTTTCATCTCTGATAACCTATATGTTTTTTTTCACATTTTGAGAAGATTTCCTTACATAGTTGACTGGAGTGACAATGTGAACACAATGGAAAGAATAAACTCAGTCTACATGAAGCACCTAATTGATAAAGTCAATGACAGTGTGAAGCTTGTATTGAAGACTTTTCAGAATATTGTTAAGAATAGATCAAGGATTCCTCAATCCTTAGTTGAAAAGCATAAAGATGACATTTGTTTTATGGTAGAGACTGATTTCACCTACATTGAAGTAGTTGAGCCTGGAATGGAATTCATAGATCCTCTTGGCTATGAAGTATCTGAAGCAGAAATAGTAGGATATGTGAATAGACTATTAAAGTGTGAGTTGGATGGTCATGCAAATAGGTTTGGAACCTATGACGAGAATTTCAACTTTGCAATAAGTTTGAAAGAAAAGAAGAAATCTAGTAGGAGATTTGAATCAACTATAAAGAAAATACTGAAAGAATTAGGTATGTCAAGTCATGAGTTTGACATAGCTAAGAGCAGAAGCCTTAAAGAAAAGTGAAAATCTTGTAGTTCCACCTATGGCATCTAGTGGAGACCCTATTGATCCTATTGCAGTAAAGGTAAAAGTTGAAGAACCTAAAAAAGTTGAAAGGGAAAAATACTTTTCTCCTATTCCTAGCAAAAGAGTAAAAGAGAGTGCAACAGGACCTGGCAAGAGACAAAAAGTGATTGTACCACCTGTACCTACAAAAGTAGTAGAAATTAAAGATGATGATGAAGTTTCAGTCAAGAAGAAAACTTGGAAACCAAGAATTGAAAGAGTTAATGAAGATATATTGTACCATGGAGACTTCACTATAGATTAAATTTTGAAAATGCAATGATTACCCATATGATTTTGATAGATAAGAAATTTAGCACTATTCATGGTAAGATCCCAAAAGATTTGTATAACAGACTTGTGAATAGAAAATAGAGAGCACAAGAAGAGGACACAAAGATGGGAGAACATGTAATCAGACAGTTCTGTGAAGTTGAGGATGAAGATCATTTGAAGAGAATCTTGAATCCTCTTGGAACTTTATTGAGAACTAAGAGAAGAACAATTTTTATAATGGGAGGCAAAAAGGAGGAAGTATAGAAAGAGACTGAGCAAGAAGTAATGCAAGTTCTTGCATATATAGTTGTAGGAAATCATGTTGAATCAGATCCTCAGTACAAGCAATTAGAGGAACAACATGCAGAGGAAGTTGGTATTGAAGAAGTCCCATCTTCTTCACATATCAATATTAGCAAAGAATCAATGGACAATGAAGGCACCAAAGTGACACTAGAGTTAGATGATGCAGTGTTTTGTGATCTAGGAAACATTGTTGACAATTTGTCTTTAGGAGAGCAAGAGAAGGTTACAGAATCAGAAAAGGATACAGAGGCAGAGGAAGCACCAGCTATATCAGAATCAATTCTAGTAGAGTAGATAGTTAAAGGTAAACAAATTTTGACAGAGGTCACTACCTCTAGTGCACCTTCTATACCAGTTGAAGACATTAGCACACCTGACAGTAAGAAGAGACAAATTGGTTCAATTTTTTAAGACCTTGGAAAAGAGGTTGAAGATGATGATCAGCTTGAGTTCATCACATCTCTTAGTAAAATTATTGGAAAGAATAAGAAGGTGAAGGACCTTGAAGGCAAAGTTAGAGTTTTGATAGAGAAACTTGAGAGTGTGATCAACACTAAGGTATTTGACTCAGATCCACTTGAGAAAGATAAAATGGTAATGAACTCTTTTGACTCTCAATTTTCTAACTTGAAGGATATTGCTAGAATAAAAGCTCAGGAAGCTTATGAAGCAAAAATGCAACAAAATATAAGTGTAAATATTAAAAATGATATTGGTAATTTGGATGTATGTATAAAGAATTTGAGGAAACATTTTAAGACTAGAAAGAGTTTGAATATACAATGCACAAAATCAGAAATCCTAACAATTGAAGAAGATAAGAAGATTAGAGAGAATATAGATGTAATTACAGCTGAGACAAACACCTTGACAAGCCCTAATGTAAAGATAAGTTCTATGGAGAAGAACATAAGGAAGTTAAATGATGAATTAGAATGTTAGTAGAGGAGAAGAACAAAAAGATGATCAGGATTAACATCTTGAGAGAGCATGTCTCAATCAAGACCTCAATTGTTGAAGACCAAATTGAGGAGTGTCTTTCAGCAAAGACATCTTTTCAGAAGTTTAGCTTTAATTCCCTACAAGCTTGTCAGATAGCATAATACAGATTGAGTACTTTACTCAATGTTGTTGAATCCATCAAGAAGATATGGGAGAAAGATTTCAAAAAATGGAAGTCAGACTTTGGCGACTGTGGTCCAATCCTACCAGCTTTGCAATAGCTGACAACAAGGTATCAACTTTTTTTTGAAATTTTTGTACACCCTATCTTTGTCATTGTTGTCAAAGGGGGAGAGATAGAAGAAAATTGATAATATTTTGAGGAAGGATACTCATAGGAGGAGCTATTCTATGGAGTATAATATTGTATATGTTTTGTATAACATTTGGCTACAATTTTGTGTAAGTGTTTTGAAGTTTTGTTTGCACACTTAGCCAATTTTCCCATATGTTGCCACCAATGACAAAGGGGGAGATTGTTGGAAATTTGGCTAATGTGGATGCATAGATTTTGTCATTATGGAAACATATGATCTCTACTAAGAGCGCAAAATCTGGAATGCAAGTATGACAAGTTGAAGGAAGAAATTGTCTAAGTATGGATACAGTGATCCTGACAGAGCACCCGATGAAGATTTAGTTGGCGACATCCACTAGAGAAATATTTTTGTTTGTGTAGTTAACTAAAGCTTCTAAAGAGTATGAGGATACCCCATCTCAGTGTGCATAAATTTTGGAGTAGTACGGATGAAGTTATTCTAAGTTTACCGAAGATAGTTTTGTAGACTAAACAGTTTTGGAGACAGTATTAGCGAAAGAGTTAAGGGATTATTTTGCTTGTCAAAATAATGACTTAACATTATGAAGGGGTGACATCCTAGATTTTTACCCTTGGAAAAAGATTTTGGAAGCTGACCATATGAAGTTATTAGCTCTAATAACTCATATATTAGGCATACTTGAAATGTAATGAGTATGATGTTTTTTGTGAAAAGAAAGAAAAGGATAACTTGTGAAAGTTTTATATTGTGATAGTAGCAAAGGCTATTGATGTGAAGTTGTAAGTAGCACCATATTATAGTCAGAAACATTTTGTATTACCTATTTGGTCAGTGAGCTCAACTGGTGATCAGGTTTTGTAATCTAACTCCTACCAGGGTTAAGGCTTCTAACAAGGCCTAAAGTCCTTTAACCAGGATAGATCTACTATACATTGTAAACATACTCTTAATAGGGTCCAATATCCCTAACATGATACTTTTGGCTAGTAATCTTTGTGGGTACCATCCCCATTGGGGTTTTCCCTTGGCTAGGGTTTCCTCAAGAACATATCATGTGTTATGAGTTCTTTCTATTTACTACTATGTCTGTTAATTAGCTAGATAATCTTTGTATGCACTAAAGTAATCTTTTATATCCATAAGCAGGAAAAAATAAAAGTTTATGAGATACTGATTCACCCCCCCCTCTCAGTATTTCCTATTTCTAACATCCCTTGCTTAGAAACAATGTTTCCTAGTAATCTACCTTCATGGACAATGAAAATACATTTCTTAGGATTTAATGAAACTCCAAACTCACTACATCATTCAAAGATCTATCTTAGATGAACCAGGTGATCAGTAGTGTCTTTTGAAAAGACAATTATATCATCCAAATAACCTAGAATGAACTTGTTCATTAAACCAGCACATGCCATCTCCATGGATTTTTGAAATGTAGCACTAGTGTTAGATAGCCCAAAAGGCATCTTCATGTATGCCATGGTGCCCCATTTGGTGGTAAATGTTATTTTAAATTTATCTTCCTCTTTAACCAGGACCTAGTTATAACTAGAAAAGCCATCTAACAAAGAAAATCTGTCAGACCCTAAGACATACTGAAAAATCTATTCCATGGAGGGAAATGGTTGATGATCTTTGAGTGAGGCTCTGTTAAGCTCTTTGAAATCCACACATAATTAGATTTCACCATTCTTCTTCCTAACTGGTACTAGGTTGGAAACCCAAGAGGTGTGTTTAATGGGAAAAATAATATTGGCTTCAATCATTTTCCTCAACTCTATCTTCATCAAGATCTCTAACTTAGGATTGATAGGTCTCTTCTTTTGTCTCACTGGTTTAGAATGGGGTTCTAGCTCAATGGTGTGCTAGGCTAAGTGGGGATCAAATCCTTTTAGATCATAGTATTCCCATGCAAAAAACTCACTAAATTCTTGACATAATGAAACAAAGGCTTGCTTTTCTGGCTGTGTGCATACCTTTCCAAGCTTAAGGGATTTTTCCTTAAGAATTTCTACAGACTAGTAGTGCTCTTCTTTGACTATCATACTATTTTTGTCTCCTCTGAGTTGATCATCAGAATTAAAAATGGACTCAAGGGTGACCAGTCCCTTGGGTAGCAAGTTACTTTTCAACTATAGCATTTGGTCATTGTACTGGTGAACATGTTTGTTCTGGTTAACTTTAGAGAACTTAGCTTCTTCTATCAATAAGTTAAAAATATGTTCATCATTTTCAAAAACTTGCCAGCTTACCTGATTGTCTAGAATAGATGGCCTTACTAAGAATTATACATGTTGCGAGTTAGGACTTGTGATCTCTTTTGGGATATCATATTTTGCTCTCATGGTAGCCAACTTGTCTACCTGTTTGTTCTAATTTCTTGGGATAGCAACTAGATTAAAAGCACAAAAAGATTTAATTAAATCCCAAATCCTATGATTATACATCTTAAGTGTATCATTCTTTGTGAGATTAGTGCCATGAATTTGATTGACCAATAACTCACTATCACCTATAACTTTTAGGCATTTGATTCCTCTTGGTCTAGCCCATTCTAAGCCATGAACCAAAGCCTCATACTCTATTGTATTGTTAGTATAGATGAAGGAAAAATGAACTATAGAGTAATACATTTTCCAATCTGGAGAAATTAGGACATCTCCTCCTCCCGAACCAAATTTTCTTCTGGCACCATCAAAAAACAACTGCCACAAATCATCATCTTAATCTCCAAAAATCTTATCTTCCTTCTTCATCAAATCTAGAATCACAACACCTTCTTCATGAATGATATACATTCCAATACCAGAAATCTCCATGTTTCTAAAAGGGTTATTCTCCTCCAAATCTCTTTCGGCCCACTCATCTAAGACAATATCAGGAATCTTTCCAATAGTGGTTTTAGGTTTAGAATCACTTGGATCTTGCTCATGAAACATTAGATTGGAATTTATAGGGCTTGGGTTATAGGGTTCAACATGGCTTTTTACAAAAGCTTCAGACTTGATTCTAACTCTAGTCCCGTACCTGGTTCTAAAGTACAGATGAGACCAATCAGCTAAGAGATATCACCTTAACCTAGTAGTGAACTCTCTGCTTAGACAAATAGCAAAATGAGGAGGTAGATCTATGACATAGAAATCCTGGGGAATGGAGAAATCAGGACATTCATGTAGAGTGAGGCTTAGGTCCTTAATGACTCTCAAGGTACTAACTGATGACCCATCCAACTGAACAATGAGCCTATCTATTGGCTCACAAGACAATCCTAGGAGATTTGCTAACTGTTTAGAAATCAAAGAACTACTTTCTCCTAAGTATATCATACAATTACGAACCAAGAAGTCTCCAACAATAAGAGTTACATAGAAAGGAGGAGGTTTAACCTGTAGGGAAACAATGGGTTGCAAGCTAGTTTCTTTGGTTTGCTACTACTTTTGAGGTGTTTCAGCCACTAAGACCCTGGGCTATTTTGAAATACTTTCTTGATTTGATGAAATCATAGCCAACTCACTAAGTATTAGCTCCTTTTGTCTAGGGATCGCCAGGGTGTCCATTAAAGGCACATTGATAGAGGTCTTCTTCATCTGCTCCACAATATTAAAAGATCCCAAATTTACTTTAGACTTTCCTTTTGGTGTAGCAATCTCTGGTTGTGTAGACACCAACTGTGTAGCTACCTTGACTGGTTCTTTAGCCTCTTTTGGCTAGTTTAGGACTAGAGCTTGAACTTCTTTGGGTTGTAGATTCATAATAGGAGCTTGCTAACAGGTAGAGGCCACTTGTTCAACCTCCAAAGCCTTCTTCTTAGACCTTGTGTTGGCTGCAACTGGGATATAGTTTGGGTTATTATTTGGTGAAAATTCACCCCACAAAAGTCTTCTTTCTAAAAATTCACCAGTGCCACCTCAGGTGTCTATAACTCATTTGGGGTAGCAATCGGGCCTTGTTGAATCTCTGGTTCTTAAGCCATCTCCTGTGGCATCATCACATTGTTCTACACCATGAGGGCCTGAGTATAGCCATTAGGAAACATCCCTTGGATATTTTTCTAATTACATGGGTAGCCCTACTAATATTCTTGCACCATGTTGTTCTGAGCTATAGGAACCAGCTCTCTAGAAGCACTAGGAGTGTTAGGATTATAAGGCTGGCTGACTTTCTAGTTATAATTTCTTGCTTAGCCTTGCTGATAATGATTTTGTGGTAATGATTTTGAAAGGGATATTGATAAGGCTATTGATAGGGTTGCTGGTAAGGTTGGGATTGCTACTTCTTTAGACTAACAACCTCATTAGTAATAGTTTGCAAGGCCTTTTTGATTTCATTCAACTCTTGGGATTGATTCACAACAAGGCTAGCAAATTGTTGAGGAGGAGCTGGGAGAGGTGGAATAGATTGCAAGGCTATAATTTCTTTAGGGACAAGATGAAGCTCAGGGAAAATAGGCATTGGGGGCCTTGAGGCTATCCTTCCCACTTGGATTAGGCTATTTTTAGCTCTTATGGAAAGATCATAGGCTGCTGGTAAATTAGTCCCTCCCATGGATTGGATCATAACAAAAATATCATCGCTAAGGCCTCTTAGATAGTATAGAAAAGCATGCTATCTTGAAGGTCTGACTATGGCTGGTATTCTATTCCATGTCCTTTGAAATGTAAAATTGAAATCCATCATGTATTCTTGGGGTGACCTTTTAATAGTAGTCAAATGCTCAACTAATGAGAGGTGATTTGATTTATCTTCAAATTTATTGGTCAAGGCTTGATCCAACCCATCACAATCAGCTATAGAACCAACGGCTAAGCCTCTAAACCATTGCAATGCTTTTCCTTTGAGGGAAGTTGCCAACAACCTCACAGCCACATTATCCTAGGTTATATTATGAAGGGTACAAAGGGATGCTACATCTCTTATATGCTCAATAGTTGAGGTTTGATCCTCTCCTCTAAAAATAGGCAAAATTTTAAGAGCTGATATAGGTATGTCATCATGTTGTTGTAAATTCAAGGGGCTTCCTTGATTAAAGGATACAAAAGGATGTTGTCTAGCCATTAGAGGATTAAGGGGAGCTTGAATTGTTGGTCTTTCTTGCACTAGCTAAATTTGGGAAGTGGCTGTAGGAATGTGAGAAAGATTAGGAGTAGAACTAGGAGTAGGATTTTTAGATTTTGATGCACTAAATTTGGGTTGTCTTAGACCTCTTTTTGATGGATGGCAGCTCCGTATACACAAAAGGATTCCTAATCTACCTAGTTGGGATCCTAATTATAAGCTTATATACCAATCTACATAAAACACCATTAGAGTCACCAAGTATGATTTGAAAACAATATCATTGCTCATACCACACAATAACTTGGATAAATATTCCTAGAAATATGACTCACTGAGTCTAGAGTCCCACTGGGCGTGCCAAAATACTGTTGTCACTAAAGATTGCACTCAATTTGCTAAGTGTTAAAATCCATCAATCCTGTGAAACATGGGACTATTCTTAGGTTGTGGGTAAACTATCTAAGAAGAGACCTCTAGATTAAGGGTTAGCTTCCCTTTGGATCACTTGAAAACTTACTAACTTTTATGAGGAAAAGTGGCCTTGGGTGAAGGGGTTAGTTGGGCTCTCCATTGTGGTGAGAGTCTCTTCTCTTGGAGAAGAGGGATAAATTCATGGTGTATGGGCTCCATGAAGCCATTGTATTCTTGCATCTTGATGATGTTGATAAAGAAAGTATGTGTATGGAAGTTTGAAAATGTAGCCTTGAAGAGGCAATGAAATACTCATGTTGAGGAAATTTGAAAGCAACGACATTCTCCTCTTTGAAAAATCCCACCTTCACCCTATTTCAATGAGCTTAGAAAACTCATTTGTGAAGCCTTGGAAGGCAGTTAATTGTTGTTTATGCATATGTGTATTGTTGTGAGCATTTTTGTTGAGCATACCCATTTAGCCTTGGTTCTCCAAGCTCAGGGGTGGTCTCCTTGAGACCTTGGATGGGAGGTGAGCTTCCCATGGTTCTATTCTTTGATTTGCAAGTTTGAAGTCAAGATCTTGTGGATAAAGTTTTGGAGAGTTTCTCCATTTTGGTGTGGTTGTGTGAGGACAACCTTAATGTTGTATTATGGATCCCCTTGTAATGAGGTTGATCTTTTGGTTGAAATTTGTAATGTTATTTCCATTTCATTTGGCCATTGTGAAGTTGTATGTGATTTGTAATGGAGAGAAGTTTTGTTATCCTCCTTTAAACTCTCATTGAGTAATACTACCAATTTGTATTGTCTTGTTGTAAAATGTGAAGACTTCTCCTTCATAAAGAAAATGTATTTGTATTTGAAGAGATTACCATAATGAAAATTATGAATCATTACTTTCATGCTTATTTTATTCTATTTCTTGTAATAGTGAAGTTATTATTTCATTGAAAAATAATTTCCAAAGTTGATAGGGTAGGCAATTTAATAGTTTCAATAGCATATAAAATCTTGTTGATGTATGAACCTTGTAATCTCTTTAATGTTTGATTGTGATATTCAATTTCAAAATCAGTCAACCTCTCCTTGAACAAACCTCTATTGCAATAGGATCCTCACCTTAGTTTGAAATACAACATTGTAACCTCATACTCCCTTAAAATAAAGCATGGTAACAATGTTAAATTAAACCAATTTGTATACTAATATAACATTCACATAAAACTAATAGTCAATTTATAGACTTTTTAATGCAATGCACTAATTAAATTATCAAATTCATACTATTAGATCTCTTATAACAAGAAAAGAAATTTAAAAATGGAGCTATGGTAAAACAAAAGAAATAGCACTTCCTAGTTTTTAGAGAGAAAAAATGCTCTCTAGATTTTGTATGGGAAGGAAATAATTCTCTTGCCATAGAGAATATTCCCTTCCCATCCCAATATGCCCTTTCTAATTTGAATTAGTAACCTAGTCCTCTACTTAATCCCTATTAAGAATTAACTCTAATTATAAGATGAACTTTATTACAAGTCCTTTGCTCTTGCAATGCAGGTGGGCTATCTCATTTTAATATGTCTTATCTTTTAATATTCATCCCATGCATTGGATTCAGAGGGGCTGACATGTCAACATTTATGACAAAAAGGATATTAATGAAAGGATGGGAGACAAGTCTTAATTTGAATTACTTCCTAGTGGGACCCACCCACATACTTCTCCCTTACCCTTTCACCACCCTACGTAGGATGTAAGAGGTCTGGCAACATGGTATTAAATCTGCTCCCTAAGTCAAGTTACCAGTCCACCATGCGTACTTGAAGTTGACATAGGTAATCAATGCATATCCCTTTAGACAAGTAAGCCCTTACCTTACCATGCATAGTTTTCTCTAAGCACTGTGATATGTTTTTTTAGATGGTGAGTCCCCATTCTCCTTACATTCTCTCACACACCATAGGTTGTTATCAACATTAATGCTTGGGCATTTTGACTACCCAATATCCTACAAAAAGATTCATGTTTTGGAAAAGGGAAAATTTTTTGGTGGAACCCAAGTCTCTTACACCTCAATCTACACTCAACTTCCCCTTGGATTTGCGCACCCTTTGCTGGCTTTGAGTTAGTCTTGTCACCCCCCCTACTTAGCAAGTGGGGTGATGGAATAGTAGCTTATAGGGTAGAGTAGAGTGATGTGTTAGATTAGTGGAGCAGTATGATTGGTAGGCTAGGAATACTTTTATATTTGTTTATTTTATTTCTTTGTGGTAATTTTTAATTGTAATAAATCCTTCTATTCTATTAGTTGTTAATTAGGAGATTTATTAGTTGATTAACTTTTATAATTTGTTTGTTCTTGAGGTTAATAATCTTAATTGTTAGATATTGACTTTGTTTAAGATTGAATTTAATAGTATAAAAAAAAATTACCTATTAATAGATTAAGGGTGAAGTGGTTTAGGCTTAAATTGGAGTAAATTAACTTGTTAGAATAATGTCATATCTCACTCAAATATTAATTAGATAAAGGATCAATGTGTCTAAAATTTAGATACTAATAAATCAATTAGTTAATTCTATAGTTAATTTCATTTTCTTGTAAATTAGTTGAAATCAAATCATCAATATTAGATAGTTGGGTTTTATTTAAATTGTAAATCATCATTGGTTCTTAGGATTAATGAATTGTCTTAATAAAATTATTCCTTAAGAAGGTGATGACATTATGTTCTAATTAACATTATTAGGTTACTTGGTGGATTATCATTAAAATTTGATAATCAATGAAGTAACCTCTTGAACTAATATTGTGGAATAAGTTACGTACCAAGCCAAATAATCTTATTTTGGAGTTATAATCTAGGTATTCTTACATGCATTAGGTTATTGGTGGATTAGTATGAAATTTGGATAGATGTTTAACACCCTAGGTACCTTGAATACTTCATGAACATAGGTTCTAAATGAAAACTATATACTCCAGGGTTCCACTTTCAAACTCTGACTTTGACAATGATAGTTACGAACTTTGATCCACTAGACCCACATTTTCATATTGTTACTCCTTAGCTTAACGCTCTCCAAAACTTGATCCTATATTGTGGCTGATTTAACTATTGTCAGCTTACAATTAACCTTTGAATGATATTCTCTCTCATTTGAACCTTTAAAAAAAAATTGTTGCATTTTTATTAGGTAAATTTTTGAGCATGACAGAGGAAAGGGAGAGAGTGCATGAAAATAAACAACTGTAACTGAACCAAAAAAAAGTTGATCCACTGAATTCAAAAAGAGATTTACAACTAAGATAAGTTTACTCCAACAACAAAACAAAACTTGAATCACAACTTGATTACACTTCCTTGAACTCTTAACGAAACCAACTACTTGAAATACAGAAAAGGAAGAAAACTCCACAACTTTGATATTCTCAATTGCACACAAGATAAGCTACTGCATTAAAAAGAATTCCTAAAAAATTGACTTGAATCAACATATGGATTAAGGACACGAAAACATCACAGTAGTCCTGCATATGATTCAAAAGAAAACCTGGAATTGTAGGGGAAACAAGAAGGATCAATTTTATTGCTAAAAAGAAACTAAGTACAATTGTGTCTCTTAGAGCTACAACACTCATATCAGAGAGAAAATAAAGAAGAGATAACCTCTATCACCAAAAGTGAGAGATATATAACTAAGGCCTAGGAATCTACATTCAAATTCCACTACCTCCTAAGAATAGAAAAGGTCAATAATGGACCCATGAGGCTGCATCATAATTCAAATGCTAGATTCCCAAGTTTCTAGGGGGTGAGGAAAGTGGGGACCTAAAAATAAAAGGTCAAAGGAGACCACTATATCCGCTAAGTCATGCACCAAAAGACTCTGACAATGGTTTATAAAATACCACTGTCAGAATTTATAATAAATGTGCAACGACTATTATATTAAAAAAACTTACCCCCTCTCATGCCAAATAATAACAATTAAAAAATTCATTTCCTAAGTTAATAAATGACTCTCAACCTAGTTAAGTGGAAAGCCATTTAATAACTTTCCATTTACACCATGCTTGGAATTACATTTGCATAAAAAACATAAAAACAATTAATAAATTTAACACTAAAAAGGGATAAACATATTAATAACCCTACATTAAATAAAACCCATGCCTTTGAAACAAAACCTAGCAAAAGGGATAACATTAATTAAAAGCTCTCAACCCTAGAAAAAGGGAGAATACCCTGATTAAACAATTTAACAAAACCCCTTTCCAAAAAGGAAGGAAACCGTTTGCACTTCACCTTCCCCTTTTGGCACTTGGTAGATTTCCATCCTCACTAGCAGTCAATTGAACTTTGGTTTTGGAAACAACAGCACTTGACATTATTCTATTGAGGTAAGTTTCATCTTGTTGAATCGTTATGCCATTTGATTCGTCATATTCTGCAAAATGTGTCCACATTTTTTAGGGTACTGTCATGTATCATTTTTACATTTCTTTGCTTGATCTCAGAATACTAGCATTTCCTTGTTTCATTTCTCTCTATATTTGAGGGCACTATGATAACACTTCCCTTCACTATGTTTGATCATGTATTGGTACTGCATTTCTATGAGTGCATATTCGACCTCATGAATATGGCATTCAAAGTGTGCATTCACTGTGGTGATTTGCAATCATTTTCACTTTCTTTTCTTTGAGTTAGGACATGACATCAATAGCACTATACATTGGATTCTCTGCTTGCTTTTGTATCATTATTTATTTCTTAAATTCCTTCTCTTCTCATGCCTTGTGATTGCATTGTGGTTGTATTCATGACATCATCATTGATTTGAGTTGGCTGGTGTGATTACTATTTAGGGCATATTTGCAACTTGTTTTTGACATAAGTAGCATAGTGTTTAATACTACTAGCATTATGTTCATTGCATGTTTGATTCATAGTATTGAAGGCACCACCACATTTACCTCTTGTATTGGAAATCAAGGTCATCATTGAAGGATACTATTTCTCTCTAGTGTGCCTCAGCTCCTTTGAATTTGAGGGCATGACACAAGTGATAGCACACTATTTTCTACTTAATGTCATGCCCTTGTAGTGGCATAGAGAAATACTTATGTCTTCACCCCTATGTCATAATGCCCTCTAATAAGTCTACTATTTGCACCTCATGATTCTTAAGTGTCTCCATTGATGTTGTATCATCTAAATGTTACTCCTTTTGTATGATGGGTGCTCTTGGCCCTTGATGCGATCACTTGATAGAAAACTTGAGGTTTTTCTATCATGATCTTCATCAAGGACCCATGTCATTCATTGGATTCATCATTGGATCAAATCCCCCTATATCTACACATCAAAGAAACATGTCAGTGAAAACATGGTGCCTTTTTTGTTCTTTGGAGCCTTGATACACATGCCCTGAGAACAGCCTTTGTTAGAGGTGCATGGCTGAGTGTATATATGCATTTTGTAAATATTGTGATACCAGCCATTTCTTAGATCCATTGGATCTAACCATATCCCTTCTTATCTTCTTGTAGGTTCTGGATCTTAGGAGCTATCTAAATAGGAGTGGATCTAGACACCACTACCAGGCAATGTCTGGTACCCCAGTATTTAATTGATTTTTCCTTTATGTATATCTATACTCATTCATTAAATTCTAGTAACAGCTATGCTCATAGCCTATGTGAGCTTAGATAGATGCTTTTCCTTTCTAGTTCTTTCCTTTTTGTATAGTATATATATCATTGATACATGCATGTGTAGTCTAGATGCAGTTCATTTCCTTTTACTTCCATGTACTTTACAACAAAATGAACACAACTATTAAACAAGATCACCTAATAACACAAACTAGGGTACTGTAGCATCATCTAGTAATTAGGTCTCCAACCTAAGAATGAGTAAAAATATGATAATAGTTACAATGCCTTGTAACTTCTCAGTATGTTCCTTCAGGCATCCTTCAAGACTTTTTACTTTCTTGTTCTTTCCAATGATCTTGTTCAAGGATGTGATCAATTCCAACTGATCATCACCATCTACTTCCTTTCCCAAATGCTTAATCATAGATCCAATCTGATTCTTCTTTCCAATCTCAGCAGTAAGACTGATATCTTCTTTAGTGGGAATAGGTACTTATTTTTTTGTCACTGAGGGTTCTACAACTGTGGGCTCTATTTTCTCTTCTCCTTTGGTAGTCTCCTACTCTTCAAAAGCTAAATTGTCAACAATATTTTCCAGATTCTTGAATACATTATCATCAGTATCGAAGGTGATCTTTGTTCCTGCTACATTCATGGCTTCATCTTCAATGTTAATGGCTGGTGGACAGAGAATGTCCTCTTATTCTATTTCACCTACTTTCTCTGCTACAACTGATGGTTCTCCAACATTTTCTATCATAACCTTGATAATTTCTTGCTCTATTTCTAAATTAACTTCTTCATATCTACCTCCCATAATCTGAATGGTTCTCTTCTTGGTTCTCAAATGGGTGCTTAAAGCTTTCATGATCTGACTAAAGTGTGCTTCATCTTTTATAACAAAAAGCTTTCTTACAAGCTTTTCTCTAATAAATGTGTCTTCCTCTGATGCTCTCCTCTTCCTATTCACAAGTTTATTATACAAATCATTAGTTATCTTACCCTAAATTGCATCAAACTTCTTATCAGACAAAATCATATGCTTTACCACTGTATTTTCCAGATTTAATCTCTCTGCATAATCATAGAGATCATAGTACTTATTCATTCTTTTAAAGTCTCCATCTTGAATGATCTTCTCATTAAGCTTCTCAACTTTAGGTTTCCAAGTTTTCTTCTTAATAGAAGTGACATCATCTTTGATTTTTGTAATTTTCCTTGGAATTGGTTGCACTAATGTTTTCTTCCTTTTACCCGGTCTAGTAGCACTCTCCTTTACTCTTTTGCTAGGTGTGGAGGAAGTGGATCTAGTGGATATCTTTGCTTCTTGATCCTTATCAATTTCTTCCACTTTCACCTTAACTTGTGTTTCTTCTTGTTGTGCTGCAATTGATGATAAAGGTGGAATAGACAAAACTTATTTTTTTCTAATATCTTTGATTGTTGCTACTATTTTCTTTGCTACCAAGAATTCATGCTTAGTCATCCCTCTATCTTTTAGGATTTTCTTGATAGTACTCTCAACTCTTTTCTTAGACTGCTTCTCTTCAAGGTCTTTGTGGAGTTGAAGTTCTCTTGAAAGGTTCCAAACTTGTTACACTGAGTGTCCAACTTGCACTTAAGTAACCTTCTCACATACTCTTCTATCTCTACCTCAGATATCTCATAGCCAAGAGGTTCTATGAACTCTATTCTACGTTCTACTACTTCAATGTAGGTAAGGTCAATATCAACCATGAAACATATCTAATTTTTATACTTCTCCACAAGAGACTATGGGGTCCTTGATTTGCTAGATACTATATCCTGAAATGTCTTGATTACCAATACTGCACTCTCATTCACTTTGTAAATAACATGCCTTCTGTACACTAGGTTAATCCTTTCCATTGTAGTTTGGCCATCATTCCAGTCATTTCCAATGGTGTAAGGAAATCTTCTCAATAGATAAAAAAACATATAGGTGATTAAAGATGAGAATCTAAACTGTGTATACTTAGTTTTCTTAATCTTTTCCAAATTCTCAAACAGTTGAATTCTCAAAATCTCACACATATCAACTTGTACTTTGTCAACACACATCAGATAAGCTGCATGTATCATTCCAGCTACCATTTCATCGTCTCTTGAATTTACACAAAACTTACTAGTTTGGATCTTGCATAAGTATCTGACATCATCTTGTTTGAATCTTACTAATCACAATTCCTCTACCATTATAGGATGAATTTGTGTTGTCTATGTCTATTTTCCTCATATTTTTCTCATTTAAAGGAATGGCTCTAGTTTTAGATAGTCCAGTAACTTCATGAATCAAATCAGCTATGTTATCTATCACTCTATCTTCTAACCAAAACTTCCCATAATGAATTCTGCTTAAGATTATCTTAGTACATTCTTCATTGTCAAATTCATACTATAATGCATACTTAATGATTTCATTATATTTCAAATGTTCAAATCCTTCTTTCAATGTCATGTCCTAATTATAGATCTTCTGATATTCATTGGTGAAATCACTATCACTGATAGTCTCTATTTTGCATCCAAGATAACTTCTGACATTCTCTAGATGTAAAACTCCATCTGGTACGGATGATAAAGCTAACCTAGGATCATCTTCCAAGGTTTCTACTAGTTCCCTTTTCAACTTAGGTCTATTTTTATCTCTGACATTGTGAATTAAAGAAACATCCATGCTTTCTTCTAATTCCTTCATTGATTTAAAGATTTGTCAAGTAAAATACCTCGATTTCACAATTTTAGGGCTTGCATAAATTCAACACAAAATTCTTCTCCAAATCCTTTCAAAATGCTTCCAATCACTGCTCTTTGATCTCCTTAACACTTTAATTCACTTTGATGATCAAATAATACTGATCATGACCTTTAATTAATTCAATCTCACTTAGATCTGACATAGCATTCAATTCTTTTGCCGCTTCTTTCGAAAAAGTTGTTTCTGCTACCCTGCAAAACTCAAAACTTCTTGCAATCTCGCAAAACATAATATTTTTCTTTGCGCTCTCAACCATAGCATTAGAACATCATATACTACCTTGCATTAACTGTGCAAGACTTAGTTCATCATATATCTACTTCTACACTAATCTAAGTTCCTATTCTACATCAATTTTCATAAATTAAGTACTTTGAGATGGGTCAGGTAAAGATTCATTCTTACCTTTTAATGCTTCACCTTCCTGATTACCTTCAATGTTGAATATGTCTCCTTGATCTATGCTTTTGATAAACTTCACTTTATCTGAATTACTACATCATCCTTTCTGACTACTACTTGCATCTTCATTTCTTCTTGCATGATTTCTAGGATTAGGATTAGGATGAAAAACTCTATTGTTCATTCTACAAAACCTTGTTTTATGTCCAATCTTGTTGCATATCTAACAAATAATTCCATTGTTTCCATATCTTGGTCTAGGTTGATTGATCTATGATCTACAGTTTCTAGCAATGTGTCCAATCTTGTTGCATCTATAACATATTATTCCATTTCTTCTGTTCATATCTTTAGTAGGTTTCTTATCTTCATTGTTATTATTCCTAAACATTCTACTACCATCATTATTCTTAATAAATTGAGGTTTCATGCATTCAACAACTCTATGTCCAAAACCATGACAATTATAACAATAACCATTAAGAGGTTTGAATTGCTTACTTGTGCAATCTCTCTTCATATGACTAATAGTATTACAAGAAAAATATCTTCCTTTTAATTCTCTTTGCATACCTTTAGGTGATTCCTCTTGCTTAGGTGATTCTTCTTCTTTAGGTGTATCTTCAGAGTTGTTAATCTCATCAGACTTCTTCTCATCTATGCTTTCAAATATTTTTAGATCCGGTTCCTTGATTTCTTCATTTTCTTTAAAAGTGTTGAATCAAAGACCAGTCTTATCAAATAATGGTTTTTGATAATATATTTGTTCATCAATATTCTCACTAGTTGAATATAGCCTTTCAATTTTTTGTTTAGATTGAATTAGTTCACCTTTCACAATCTTATTGTATTTCTCAAGTTTAACATACTACAAATTGACTTTCTCAAGTTCAGATGTTACTTTACCAAGTATAGATTTTAGTCCTTCATTTTCAGTCTTTAGACTTTCATTCTCAGATTTAACATTTGCTTCATTCTTGCCATTTCCATTATTCAGACTAACCTTCAAATTTTCTATCTTTAGTTCATGCTTAAGGATCACATTTTATTTTTCTAATTTGTCATCATAATCTTTAATAAAAACTTCAGATTCCTTTTCAGATCTTAGATCTTCCAACTTGTTTTTTAGTTTCTCAATGAGGTTCTTTACATCATCATATTTTATTTTCAAAGTGTCTCTTTCAATAGTAAGCAAGTCAATCTATTCAAGAGCTTCTTCAAGATTATTCTATAGTTGATCCATATCCATAGAGATCTTACTCAAGCTGCTAGGCTTTCCTTGAATGATTCTTTTTTGAGTAACTAAGCTCTAATACCAATTGTTAGAAATAGGGAATACTAAGAGGGGGTGGTGAATCAGTATTCTACAAAATTTTACTTTTTCCCAATTATGGATATAACATATTATCTTTACACATGCATAACATAAGAAGCTAAACAACACGCATAGCAATAAAACTAAAGAACTCATAACACATTATTTGTTCTCGAGGAAACCTTGGCGAAGGGAAAACCCTGGTGGGGATGTTACCCACAAAGATCCACTAATCAAAAGTATCATGTTAAGGATGTTGACCCTGTTAGGAGTCTATTACATGCATATAGTATCTCAGTCCTAATTAAGGGACTATAGGCCTTGTTAGAAGCCTCAACCTTGTTAGGAGTTGGTAGTACAAAATGTGATTACTAGATGAGCCCACTGCCCAAACAAGTAATGTACAATATACACTAATTACAAAAGAAGGTTAAGGTACATAACCTTATACTTCTTGCATCAATATTTCTTCACTTCTCTTTAACTATCACTATTACATATGCATCATATATCTCACATCATATCACTTCATCATTTCATTGTATCCTTCTTACAATTTACAATTACATTTATACAAGTTATTAGGATTAATAGCTTTCCAGTCAACTATCATATTAAAAATAACTTTATACAAGGGTTAACATCTAGGATGTCATCCTTTTATATTATTAAGTCATTATTTTGATAAAAAAAAATAATCCCTTAACTCTTTTCCAATTCTATCTTCATATTTTGTCCTGTTAGCTTGACACTGTCTTTAGAAAAACTATCATAACTTCTTCCGTACATGTCATATTGAGTTGTGCTCTCAAACGAGTCTTCAATAGTCATCATAGAGTCTATGTTCAAGTACAAAAGCACTAAAATTACTCCAGTCAACATTGCAAACAAAAAATATCTCCAGGTTGACTGGTAAAAACATTGTCTCATACTTAGACAATTCCGCATTATGCTCTGACATACTAGCTCTTTGACCTATGTGATCTTCATGTATATCATATGTTTCCATAATGATAAAATCTATGTAACCAACTCATCCAAATTGCCAACACCAACTTTTTGTAACTCATTCTAACCCTAAAGTGGCAAAATATTGCATAATATGGCTTAGTGTTAGGGATTTCATTATTTATGATTTTTTTTAGTACTTGTGGCATAATTGAGCTGTAAGGCGATTACATATTGTAAATAGGTTGCAATCACTAGATAATAATAATATTGGACTCATTTTTGGTGGATGCAGTCCAGGGATTTGGTGAACCATGTTAAATATTTGTATCTTCTACTCTTTTCTATGTTTACTATTTTCTGATATTGGTTATATTTCCATGTAATTGTAATTTCTGCCTTGTTAAACCTAATAAGTGGTATCAAAGCTAGGTTGTTTTTAGTTATCCTTTATAGGAAGATCTCACAATTTAGTGGGAGTCTCATGATTGAGTGGGAGCAATGGAGGATGAGGGTAGGCTGAAGTTTGACAACTTTAATGGGTAGAACTTTCAGTTATGGAAAATGCAAATGGAGGACTATCTTTATCAGAAGGATCTATGGTAGTCATTAGAAGGAAAAGGTAAGAAACTGGCAAGCATTTCTAATGAGGATTAGGAAATTTTTGATAGAAAGGCTCTTGGCAGTATTTGATTATTCCTGGAACAATCGGTGGCATTCAATATTACCTCAGAAAAGATGACTGAAGATTTGATGAAAACCCTAGCGAAGTTGTATGAAAAGCCCTCTGCTTCAAATAAGGTATTTCTCATGAAGTGTCTATTTAATATGAAAATGGTGGAAGGTGGGTTAGTTGATGATCATTTAAATGAGTTTAATATAGTTACCAGCCAATTAACTTTTGTCAATGTTATTTTTGATGAAGAGGTTAAGGCTCTCTTGATTTTGTGTTCTTTGCCTGAAAGCTAGAATGGCTTGGTAATGGTTGTTAGTAACTCTATTTTTGGTTCTAATACCCTAAAATTTGATGATGTTATTGGTGTTATTTTGAGTGAGGAAACTTGTACAAAAAAGCCTAGGTGGATCCACATCAGGTAGAGTCTAAAATGCACAAGGCATAGGTAGAACCAATGAGAGAGGAAACAACTCTGGAAATCATGGGAAATCAAGAGGAAAATCAAAGGCAAAGAGGTTTGAATCTAAAGGGCCAAATGATTTCTAGTACTATGGAAAATTAGGTCATAAGAAGAAATATTTTTGGTCTCAGAAGAATAAAGGAGACAAACAAGAAGGTAACAAGGAGGCAAATGTGGTAAGTAATAAACCCAAAGAGGATGCCTTGCTTCTTTCTTTAGAAAGTATTGATGATTCATGGGTTTTTAGATTCTGGGGCTTCATTTAATGCTACACCCCATAGAGGTTACTTTCTTGATTATGTCCAAGGGGATTTTGGGAAAGTTTATTTGGGTGATAATGAACCCTATCAGATAGTTGGAAAGGGAAAAATTAAGATTAAGTTGCAGAATGCGAATCATTGACTACTACAAGAGGTAAGACATGTTCCAAGGCTGAGTAGGAATTTAATTTCAGTAGGGCAATTGGGTGATGAGGGTTTCATAATTACTTGTAATGATAGAAATTGGAAGGTTTCAAAGGGTTCCTTAGTAGTAGCAAAAGGTGTGAAAGTAGGCACCTTATATCTTTGTATAGGTCATATTGTTCCTTCTACTTTAATTGTTTCAGAAGATAATGAATGTTTAGGAACAGTGGCTATAGTTGAGAAGGATGAACATCGAACCATTGTTGTAGATTCTGACACAACACTTTGGCATAATAGACTTAGACACATAAGTGAAAAATGTATGAAATTTCTTCATTCAAAGAAAGCTTTACCTGGTCTGAAATGTGTCAATATGGATTTCTTTGAAAGTTGTGTTTATGTAAAATAAATGAGAGTTAGTTTTGTAAAGAGTGGGAAGGAAAATAAAAATGAGAGATTAGAGCTTGTGCATATAGATGTATGGGGACCAGCTCAGGTATCTTCCCTTGGTGGCTCTCTATATTATGTTACATTTATAGATGATGCAACAAGAAAAGTATGGATTTATTTCCTTAGACATAAATATGATGTATTTTAAACTTTTATGAAATGGAAATTCTTGGTTGAGAATGAGACTGGTAAAAAGATAAAATGCCTCAGATCTGATAATGGTGGTGAGTTTTGTAGCACATAATTTGAAGATTATTGTTCCTCTAATGGTATTAGTAGGTAGAAAACTGTACCAAAGACTCCATAATAAAATGGAGTGGTTGAACACATGAACATGATAATAATGGAGCATGCAAGGAGTATGAGGTTGCATTCTAGGCTGCCCTTAAACATAAGGGAAGAGGCTATAAAAAATTATTTTTATTTAATCAATAGAGGCCCCTCTACTCCTTTAGACTATGGTATTCTAGAGGAAGCATGGAGTGGTAAGAAGGTGAGTTATTCTTTTGTCAAAACCTTTGGTTGTGAAGATTTTGCACATATAGATTCTGAAAATAGAACCAAGGTGGAAGCTAAGTCAAAGAAATGTGTATTTGTTGGATATGGCATTGATGAATTTGGTTATAGGCTTTGGGATTTTGAAAATCATAAAATTGTAAGAAGTAGAAATGTCATATTCAATGAGAAAGTGTTGTACAAAGATCTATTGCAGTAGCATGAGAAGAAAGAAAATGATTATGTAGTACTAGATGATACTACTAAAGATGATGTTCTAATAGCTCCTTATGCTCCGCAACAATAGAAACAACAAATAAAACACACCCTAGTGAATGTTAGATGGTCAACAAGGCTAAGTAGACCTCTAGAAATATTCTCTCCCTCCTTGTATTCTATTTTGTTAATAGATATTGGTGAACCTAAATATTATAATGAAGCTATGCAAGTGGATACAAAGATTCAGTGGGAGTTTGCAATGATAGAGGAAATGGACTCCTTGCTGAAAAATCAAACTTGGGATTTATGCAAGTTACTTGGAGGAAAATGGGCTTTACAAAACAAATGGGTTTATAGGCTGAAAGAAGAGGATGGAGGTAAGAAAATATTTAAAGCTAGGTTTGCAAAAGGATTTGCACATAAAAAGGTCATTACTTTTGATGAGATATTTTCTCCAGTTGTTAAAATGACTTCTATTCATACTATGGTTGTTGAATACTTGCATTTAGAGTAGCTTGATGTTAAAACAACTTTTCTTTATGGTAATTTGGATGAAGAAATATATATGGTACAGCCACAAGGATTTGAGGTCAAGGGTAAGGAGAATTTGGTGTGCAAATTGCAAAAAAGTTTATATGGCTTGAAGCAAGAACCTCAGTAATGGTATATTAAATTTGACACTTTTATGAGTAAGCATGGATACACTCAGTGTCATTCTGACCATTGTGTTGACTTTAAGAGGTTGGATGATGATAGCTACATTATTTTATGCTTATATGTTGATGATATGCTTGTAGTTGGGTCTAACATGAATCATATTAAGGGATTGAAACAACAGTTAGCACATTCATTTTCTATGAAGGATCTGGGGGCATAAAAACAAATCCTTGGTATGAATATTTGTAGAGATACGAAAAATAGGAAGTTGACTTTATCTCAAGATAATTATATTGAGAAGGTGTTGAAATGTTTCTCTATGGAGAATGCCAAAGCTGTCAGCACACCTTTGCCTAGTCATTGGAAATTGACTAAGGAGATCTGTCCTAAGACATCAAAAGAAGAAGCTAAAATTTCTAAGGTACCTTATGCTTCAGCTATAGGGAGCTTAATGTATGCTATAGTATGTACTAGGCTAGATATTGTACATGCAGTGGGAGTCATTAGCCCTTATATGAGTCACCCTAGTATTGAGCATTGGAATGTAATCAAATAGATTCTTAGATATTTGAGAGGTACATCTAATAAGTGTTTGCACTTTGGGGGATCTACTACTACTGTACAAGGCTATGTTGACTTAGATTTAGTAGGAGATATAGATACCAGGCGTAGTACTATAGGCTATGTATTTATTGTTGGTGGGACAACAGTGAGTTTGATTTCTCGACTACAAAAGGTGGTTTCTTTATCCACTACAGAGGTAGAGTATGTTGCTACTATAGAGGTAGCCAAGGAGATGATATGGCTTCAATTCTTCATGGAAGAATTGAGAAATCCATAGATGGATAATTTTATTCATACAGATAGCTAAAGTGCCATTCATCTTGTGAAGAATTATGCTTTGCACTCCAAGACAAAACACATATAGTTGCGATACCATTTCAATCGGTTAATTTTAGATGATGGGAAGTTAAAGCTAGAAAAGATTCATACAGATGATGATCTAGCAGATATGTTTACAAAGGTAGTAACAAGGGAGAAGTTGAACTCATGTTCATCTTTAGTTGGTCTTCTAGATTGAACATAATAAAGGAACAATTGAGTCTGGGTTGGTGCGATTTAGTGGGAGCCTCATATGGTAGTAGTACTACTATAGGATCAGTCTCCAAGTGGGAGGTTTTTTTTTTGGGGTGTGGATAGTGATCAGTCACCAAGTGGGAGATTTTTAGCTTATGATGACTAATAAGAAAAGTACTGTATAGGAAAGCACTGTACACTTTTCCTCCTGAGCTTTCCCTTGAGGTGAAGTTTTTTGAGGCTGACATATTTTTGGCTATTTTTGGGCTGACATGTTGTAACTTGTTCTAATCCTAAAGCGATAAAATATTCTATAATATGGCTTAGGGTTAGGGATTTCATTATGTATGATTTTTTTTAGTACTTGCAATGGAACTGAGTTGTAAGGGGATTATGGATTTCAATTAGATTGTAATCACTAGATAATAATAATATTAGACTTTTTGTTGGTGGACGTAGCCCAGGGATTAGGCACGAACCACGTTAAATCTTTGTGTCTTCTATTCTTTTCTATGTGGTTTACTATTTTTTGATATTGGTTATATTTGCATGTATTTGTTATTTTTTCCTTGTTAAACCTAACATCACCAACTCCAAAGAAGTAGTTAGATGTGCAATTAAGGGCATGCACAATTTCTACAACTACAGCCTCACCGCCATTGAAGAAAGGAGTTTTAAAGTTTTCAAGACCAAAGGAAGCAACACCGACCAAGATATACACTAAAAGAGGTACGAAAACTACTATTGAGGCCCCAAGAAAAAGAAGAAAATTGATTAGGGGTAAGGAAGATTTAGATTTTGAAGAAGATGACAATAATCAATTTAAATTTGTTAGTAATAAAAGTAGATCAATTGATGAAGTTTCAAAAGACATAATTGAGAATGCTAAACTTAATGATCCTGAAATTACTTAGTTTGAGCACCTATCAACTAAGGATCAACATAAATTTGAAGAGGAAATCATACAAATGATGATTCAGTTTAAAAGATTTAACATTGAATTTTCCAAACATTTGCCTAAGGCACTAGATGAAGGAATTTCACAAAAATGGTCCTATGCCTTAGAAACCGAGAAGAGAATGAGGGAACAATCCCTAGTTTTGGGAGTACCTCAATTGACTATTCCTAAAATTAAGGAATACATGAGAATATACTCAAAGAGGTTTAGAGTGAAGAACTGGGTGATGAGCCCAGTTTATGGTTATTTAGTATATGGTTTTCTGGTTAACACTTGAAGTATTTCATGAGTTTTTCACAAACATTGATCATAATTTTTATGCTTTAATGCTATAATTATGTGTGTATTTTGATACTCTCAAGTTTAAAAGAATATGATGAATATATATGTATTACATGTTTATGTAGGATGAAATCTGATATTCTTTCCATTCTGTATTAATGGGGTAGTGTCTGTTGTAGCCATGTGATGAGAATAATTCTAGAATAAGAAAAATTATTATGAATCTTTATCTTAGATATGTGATGTAGGTTTTTTCTACATGCTAAATTCTCATAGGAAAAGATAAGTCAGTTGTAGCCATGTGACTTCCTAAAGCTCTCTAGGCTTACAGAACTACCTAAAAATATACAATGGGCTTCACTCTATTCAAGCTCATCTATGGTTAGTCATCTATCATGCCTATAAAATTTGAACATAAGACATTATGAAAAGCTCTGGAACTTGGTCTAGATCTTACTTCTACCCAACATGAATGAATTCTATGTTTGAATGGACTTGACGAATGGAACAAATATGCATTGCATAATAGATAATTAGTCCAGCAACAATGGAATCAATTTCATGATAATTTTATCAAGGATAAAGTGTTTTCTATTGGTGACTAGGCATTTATTTATGATTCTAGGTATCAACACAATCCAGGGAAGTTTCAAACTCACTGGTTGGGACCGTACGAGATCATTTTTTTGTTTTCAAATGGAGTGGTTCAATTATCCACTATTGATCCTATATTCTTCAAGTTATTTGTTAATGGGAAAAGGTTGAAATTATATCACAAACCGCAGAGAAAAGAAAACTTCTTGGAGAAATTCTCTTTTGTTGATTACAACATCTCACTTGCAGCCTCTGGAAATGAGCCTTCAGCTCATTTAAATTCTTCTCTCTAAAAAATTTATCCTCACCTCATAATAAACACTTTCTTCATGAAATTACTTTCCCTATAATAAAATCCATCTCATTACTTCTAGTCTTTTCACCCCTTTACCTCATCATTCTCCACCAATGGATGATGATAGGCAATGCCTTCAACACATTTTAAGGTTCATACACTATTTGAGATATTTATTTACTAATTTTTTATAAAAATTCTAGCTAGGTCTCATCGCATGTGCAATTGTGGGACCAATTGCCTAATTAAGCTCAGAGGAGATATATCATTTTTTTGTGCTATGTGTCTATAAAATCATTATATTTGATTATTTTCAAATTTTTACCTGTACTTTTACACACTTCTTGCCAACTTTCACTTTGAGTGATGTGACAATCTTGAATACTTTGCACATACCATGCAAAGGTGGCGAGTACAAAGTCTGTGAGGTAATTATGAACATTTAATGCATGATATACTCTAGATTTGCACTCATATTTCCTTAAGAGCTTTCATTTTTGACATTCCAAAACTTTCTGCATCTCAATTTTCCTATAGCTCATCATTCCAAGACTTCCTTGCTCAAAATATTTATTGTAGTGTGTTTGTATTTTTTACAACACTATTCTAAATAGTATGATAATCTAGGAGATGAGAGGAGATCACATCCGGTGGGATCCTACAATGCATGATATTTTGTTGAATGATGAAGAATGTTTTCCATATTTTCAAACTAGAGGATGGGTTGATTATATTCATAAACTTACTAGCTGGGATGATGAGGTTGCATTGCAGTTCTTAAGCACATTAAAAGGAGTGGCCATGATTAAAGGACTAAGGGTACAGTTTACATAGGCAATTATGGTCGATATTATGGGTCTTTTATAGGAAGGGGAAGAGTTTTCAAAAAATGACCTTGATCCACTAACATCTAGGGCACAGTTCACCTTGCACTCTGACCCACCATTGGAGGTTGAAAAAAAGTAAGGTACAAATAGGATATCTTTGCCAGAACCCTTTAGGCAATGTACAGTGTACATTATCAAATATTTTACTTGTGAGGGATGATAGACATTTCTGTATTCTATTCACTTTAAATTTTTAAGCTATCTGGAATATGATAATCAACCTATCAATGTACCTAGTTTTATGTTCAATATTTTGAAGAAGAGAGCCTCTTCGGTGCAAGAAGGTAAGCTTAATATTGTCTCTCATCAATGCCTGATTAAGTTAATTGTTGAGAAATATTTGAAAGAACAGTCGAAGATGTCATGGAAAGATTTTCTATTAGAAGGATTTAAGGAACAAACCCCAAGGCCTATAGGGATAAGAGTTAGAAAAAGAGTTCAAACTGAACATGGACTTAAGAAAATAATTGTGGAACTTGAATTAGACCCTTCACCTAGGAGAAGGTCTAGGTTTAAAACTGCTGAAAGTAGTTCCTCTCAATTCTCTACTTCTGGGTTAGCTTGGAATGAAGAAGAGGAAAAGACCTCTATAAAAAAGACTACTTATCTATCGAATAAAGTTTCCCAAAGAAAAAAAATAAAAAGAAGAAATATTGTTTCCACTTCTTGTCAGGAGACAAAAGAAAGATCTCTTGTAGCTTTAGTCGCTTCTAGGAAGTGAAAAGATTGTGAAAAATAAGTAGACACTCCGTTGAGAAGGAGTGGTAGAAGGAAGAAGAATGAGTCCATAGATGTACTACCAATAAAATCAACTATTGAGCCTAAAGTCTCTAAACCAATTGAAGAGGAACCTCAAAATACTGAGCCAGATTCCCCTAAGAAAGTTTTTGAGGATGTAAGGGAAAAGTCTCATTGGGTGAATGAATCGATATTGAATAGTAATTGGAGATGACTCCAGTTATGATGATCAGGCTTATAGGTTTGAAAGAAGGGGATCATATTCCAAATATCCTTAGACAACTAATGGCTTAATTGATCCAAAGAATGATGTAATATCAGAGGGATGTTATGAATAATAAGGGGATGTGTCAAAGTGTAACGCCCCGCTAGGGAACCCAAAAGAAACTAACCTAGAACATGATACTACATTTGGTGAATAATTTTTTTTTCTAAAGTTTACAATTATGATATACAAACACATGAATACATTAACCATTATCTCACATAACACACATCGCATACATAGGTTACAAAACTAATGGGTTCCATGATGTAGTATTACCTTTTGACATAACTCATTAAACAACATCAACAAAAGATTCCATAAATTAAATACAATAATTACATCAAAATGATTACATCTCATGAATAATCATAAATCCTAATAAACATACATCCACTGCACAAGTCACAGGGTATGTAGTAATCACTCTAACAACTAAATTACAATATCTAGATTCGGTATCACATGCGATACTCTAATATAAGATTTACAATAAAGAATACATAAATAAAGAACACCAAGATGAAGTAACATAAGGAATCCAATTGTAAGACACCAACAAGCACTGGCGCTAGGACGTCGAATCTCGAATGGTAAAGAATCACTACCACCCATCCATGTAGAACCACAAAGGTCTACCCCACTATGCTAAGGAGATAACATCAGACCCCAAATGGATAATCAAGTCAAATCAGGAAATACAACAAGGAAAGGGATCTTGATAGCTTACTAACTCAAGGTCAACCAAAGTAGTGAAAGGTATGACTCACTAATCCAGAGGCAACTGACTCATGTAGAATAACTAGACTATGTGTAGAAAGGTGTCATCATGTATGTCTAACCCTTGAGTCTCATCCTAGTAATCACTCTAGATCCCAAAACTCAAGTGACCATACATGGAATCAATGGCTTCTCGTACTGATGAAGCCACTAACTATGCTAGAACACACACCTCAAAAGGTGGCTAGAATCATCTCATCCTCATCTCAGTTTGTACTAGCACTCAAGCATGGGAGAGGAAACTATCTTATTAGGTTCATTTTACTATCTCTCAATGTATATTAGGTTATCACTTGTTTATAATAACATACAATAAGTGATCTGGCAGCCACTTGTGGGCCCTGGCGCTTATTGCAAGACACCCCCTAACACATATCTAGGTAAACTACCCTAGGCTCATAGATCTCTCCTAGATCAAAACTCAGATAAATAGGTAGTCACACATCTAGAATCAACACAAAAACCAGGATTGACTACATAAACATATCCATTGAATCACATAAAACAACAAGATCCTATAAGGTCAACTGGGACATAAATAGTTCACACTCATGCCACATAATAAACAGCATGAATAACAAATAATTCCCAAGCCTTTGTCTCTCCTAGGTCATCTAGTTCCCATAAAACTGACAAACCAATCATCTAGGAAAGATAAAACCATATTGAAAAAAATAGTCAATTTCAATATAAATGATGCATATACGATCATTCTAAAACTATCACATTGACCAAATCAACTAATAAAAATTTATCATAACATTAAACATCCATAATTACTAGGTTATGATAACAAAAGCAATAGAATAACTTAATCTAAAACTTATTAGTTCCACAAAAATATTTCTCTATCTAATATAGGACAAAAATTATTAATAAACTTTATTAATAAAACTTATCAATATTAAAAAAATATTCCCATCCAATGATTATATTGTTAATTACTAATATTTGATAAAATAACTTGTTACTAAATAAAACCTTTACTAACAAAATTATAATTATTATTAAACTAAATCTAATAATAACAAATAATATATTAAAATATCTTTAATTAAAAAGAATATTAATAAAATTAAACACCTTAATAATATTTATTATAACCAAATAATAAATATTAACAAAATCTATAATAACATTTAAATAAAACTATTTTAACAAATTTTAATAAATAAATTAAAAAAATGATTTATAAAAAATAAAATTTTAATAAAAAACAACTTTTATAATTTTTAAAAAAAAAAAAATCAAAGAAGAGAAGTAACCTCGTGGGGGGGCCCGCTAGTCCCCACGCACTGGCACTGCAGTCATAGACTGTAGCACCGCCACTCCTTGGGGAACCCATGTGCAGCACAGTACACCACTACGGTGGTGTTGGGGAGTGGGGATTGGTGGCCCCATTCTACATTTAAATTTCCATTATTTTTTTTTTTTATTTAACAATTTTTATACTAAAAAACTACTTTTCAGAAACATGGGGGGTACGGGGTTAAAAATTTGTGCCCTTCCTTAATCAATTTTTTTAATAAATTTTTTTAAAAACATTTTTCATTTAAAAGCAATCACATGAAACTTATTTTAACATATATATATATATATATATATATATATATATATATATATATATATATCTATATATATATATATATATATATATATATATATAGATATATATATATATATATATATATATATATAAATATATATATATATATATATATATATATATATATATATATATATATATTTGATTTTAAAAATATTTACATATTTTTTAAAAAGCAAACTAACTTCTAATTTTTTTTTACTTTTGACAGGTCTGGTCTTTTCTGAAAATGGAAAAAATAGTACAGAGGAAAATATTTCTAGAAATGGAAATATATGGCTTTTATCAACTATAAGCCCAAATTTGTCCCTCTTCTAATTTGTCTTTTCCCACTAATACATTAAATTGCTTCACATCAAAAAATTGGGTTTGTAAAACTAATTTTGTCATGACCTGGTAATTTTTTGTTTTGACTGATTTTTTTTTAACAGAGAAAGGGTTTTTACACAGAATGCATTTTTTTCAACCCAAATTGAATTTTGAGAACAACCCATTTAATTATTTTGTCTACTCAATGGTTTCAACTATAGCCAGTTTAATTTTTCATTTTCTAAGTGCCCTAGGGTGAATTTTCTCCCAAAATTTCAGCAGCATAACATTACTATGCCAAGTCACAATATAAAATCAAAAACATAAACCAGAGGGTTTCCTAATACCCATAATGGAGCATAATAGAAAAATAGAATCACATCCATAAATCAAATCATGCACATCTAAATAATAATAATTTTTGTAAATGAAATTACAGGAATATTAAATCAAACCCTACCTCAATCCAATGCTAGATACTGAGATAGAATGCCTGTGAGATGAATACAATCCCAGAACTATCAACAGAAAAGCTCAACCTGCAAGCTCTGAGTCACAGTGCAAGAAATTCTCAAATCCAAAGCAAGCAATCTTCACTCAGAATTCATGCACAATCTCCAAAAACTCAAGAACACAATGAAAACATAAAACTCCCAAAAGCTCTCTCCAAGATTGCTCTCCAAAAACTAATTAATTCCAAATGAATGCCAAATCCCGCTATTAGGGATTCAACTCCACTAAACAAGCAAAACCCTAGATGACTCACACAAAGATTCCTATCAAACTTTCCCACTTTGTTGAGAGAAATTCCTATTTATTAATTAAAAATAAATATTTTTATGAACAACTCATATTAAACTCCAAAAGACAATTTGACTCCTTTTTGAAAAGTGACATATTCAAACTTAATATCACACATGCTAATATTAAAATCCATTCCTAAATAATTTATTATTCTAACATCATTAAAACATGCAATATGTTAAATAACTATAGGACAATTTCATATAAATTTCACAAAATTAATTAATTAATATCAAATAACATAATATTTGTTTTTTTTATTAATTAACAATCATAAAATAACATAGCAAATAAACTTAATATTATTTTCCAATATAATATTAAATTTATAACTAAAGAAAGTCACATATACAACCGCAATAAAAAAGGACCATCAAATAAACATACCAACACAGAGATGGAATCCACAAACTTTGTCAGCTAACGAATTCGGGTAAGGTGGTCAATGGATACTTATCCAATAATTAGGATAATTGGGTTCAAGATTGATTTTTGGGTCCATCTTTCATCTCCCCTCTTTACCATTGAGATGAGTATTTTTTGGGCATGCTCACTCCTACCAATTCAGGGAAGAAAATGTCCTATACTTGCAAACATGTCATCACAAATCAAAGCATGTACATACAACATATAACAAACAATGGTAGGGTATGGTTAGTCATGTGGATCTTGACAAAGCGAGTAACTACACCTCCGTCCTCTACCATACAGACACATAAAATAGATACATACATATGAACACCATACACATGCTAGTATGGGGTAAGTATATCATAAACCAACTGAAATATGAAACATCTCAACATAATATATCAATAACCAAACATGACATAATCAAAGCATAATCCAGATCATCAATAGTCACTGAAAAAAAAAAATCTGCACACAACAATGTGGCCTAAAAGAGTATGGCATTTGAAAAACTAAAATCAAAATATGGAGGTACTACATCCACCCCCCCTTGTATCAAGCTTACTCCTGGAAGCCTACAAACAAGTAGGGATAAGATTCCTAGAATCTAGCTGCATCCTCCCAAGTTGCTACTGTCTCATCATTTGGATCCCATTGGACCCTTACTTGGTCGATGGTTTGACCCCTGAGGATCAAATCCTGATGCTGTAGGATACGTATGGGCTCCAATGCCAAATGCCCATCCTCCACCTGCAAAGCATTCCAATCAAGTACATGTGTAACATCAAGAATATATCACCTAAGTACTGAAACATGGAATATATCATGAATGTGCGATAAGCTGGGTGGCAAAGCAAGAGGGTATGCAACTAGAGCTATCCTCTCTAGGATCTCAAAAGGACCAACAAATTGCGGTGCCAACTTCAAACCATTTCCATAACAGATTGGACTCTTCCACGGATGCACTCTCAAGAATACTCTGTCCCCAACTACAAACTGCCTATCAATCCAGTGAGTGTCTACATACTTCTTATGTCTGTCCTATGCAATAGCCACATGCTCTTGGATATGAATTACATGTTGTTCCATATCACAAAGCATATCTAGACCAATAAGAATATGATCCTCCAATCTATCCTAGCTCAATGGTGTGCGACAAGGATGTCCATACAATGCATGGAAGGGTGACATGCCAATGGAACTATGATATCCATTATTGTAAGGAAAACTCCACTAGATATAGATAATCCTCCCAGTGAGTCTGTTTGTCCATGACATACATCCTCAACATATCCTCCAACACCTGATTAACCCATTCTATTTGACCATTGGTCTCAGGGTGATATGCTAAACTAAAATTCAACTGAGCATAAAGATCATGCTGCAGTGAAGTCCAAAAAGAAAATGTAAAAATAGGATCTCAATCAGAGATAATCTTACGTGGAACTCCGTGAAGTCTCACTACATCCTGCATGAAGACCTTGGCCACAAAAGCTATAGTATAAGAAGATCTCATGGGAGAAAAGTGTGCCACATTAGTCAACTAATCAATGCTCACCATGATAGCATCATGTCTGTGAGGAGTCATAGGAAATCCAACAATGAAGTCCATAGAAATAATATCCCACTTCCAAGATGGAATGAGATTAGGCTGTAATAGCCCTGCTGGATGTTGATGATCTGCCTTGACCCTTTGACACTCTAGACATCTTGCCACAAAATTTTCAATGTCACATTTCATGCCAGGCCAATAATAAAGCTATCGTAAGTCTACATGCATCTTCTTGACACCAGGATGTGCCGAATAAGGTGCACAATCAGCCTCTGATAAAACCAATGAACACAAATCATCCAATGGTGGAACATATATCTGGCCCTTGTGTCGTATAAGTCCATCTAACTCCAAGAAAAATCCTGAGAACCTACTCTCCAATGGTCTACCTGACTCAATCACTGAACTCACCTCCCGATACAAAGTATCTCTAGAAAGTGACTGAAGAATCATGCTCCTCAAATCCACAATAAGAGTCATAGCTGAAACAATCTTCTTCTTGTGACTCAAAGCATCTGCTACAACATTTTCTTTACCTTAGATGTATTTGATCTCAAAATCATACTCGCATAGGAATTCCATCCACCTTCTCTGTCTAGTATTCAGATTAGGTTGGGTAAATATGTACTGGAGACTACGGTGATCACTGTGAAGCTCAAAATAGTGCCCTAATAGGAAGTGTCTCCATCTAACCAAAGCATGGAATACCGCTGCTAAGCTCAAGATCATGTGTAGGATAATTCAATTCATGATCCTTGAGTTTGTGAGACTCATATGCAATCACTTGTCCTTCCTGCATGAGGATTGCTCCAATACCCTCTAAAGATGCATCAGTGCATACAACAAAATCTCAAGCTAGATCAGGCACTGTTAGAATAGGGACACTAGTCAAACACCCCTTAAGCTTCTAAAAAGCTTCCTCACACTTCTCTATCCAAATGAACTTCTTCCCTTTCCTCTGCAATGAGGTGATAGATGTGGAACTCTAGAGAAGTCCTTGACAAATCTACATAATATCCAGCCAAACCCATGAAACTATGGACTTCAGACACATTAGTGGGTGCTATCCATTCCACAATTGCCTAATCTTCAAAGGATCTACCAAGATACCTTCTCCTAAAATCATATGACCAAGATACTGAATCTCTGTTTGAAAGAATCACACTTCTTTGCGTTTAGCATAGAGTTGATTTCCTCAAACACTGCAAAACATGTCTAAGATGTTCCTCATGTTCTTCTATGGATTTGGAACAAATCAATATGTCATCCAAGAAGACCAAAACAAACTGATCCAAGTACTCACAGAACACTCCATTCATTAAGAACATGAACACTGATGGAGCATTCGTAAAGCCAAAGGGTACTGTGAACTCATAATGCCCATATCATGTACGGAATGTAGTCTTTATGAATATCTGCATCATTGAATCCATAGCTGATGATACCTTGACTTCAGATCAATTTTAGAAAACACCTTAGCTCCCTTAATCTAATCAAATAGATCATCTATGTGTGGCAAAGGATATCTATTTTTTATCATTACCTTGTTCAACTGTCTGTAGTCAATACACAAGCGTAAAGATCCATCCTTCTTCTTAACAAAGAGGACTAGTGGCTCCCCGAGGAGAAACACTAGGTCTAATACTCCCCTTTGCCAACAACTCTTCCAACTGAAGCTTAAGCTCACTCAACTCATGAGTAGTCATACAGTATGGAGCTCTAGAGATGGGCTTAGCTCCTAGAACAAGCTTGATCTAAAAATTGATATCACGCTTAGGTGGCATACTAGGAATCTCTTCCAGAAAGACATCAAGAAATTCTTGCAACAAAGGGTGATCTAGGGTCTTGTCCTCGCTCTCCTCCTCATCAACCTCATTCAGATGTCACTGCAAACATCTGGCAACCCTTTCACATACAACATTTAAGTTGCATAGCTGAAATCATTCAAAGAGAAATAGATTATGGAATACCCATAATCTGACACCTCCTTGCCCTCATCATCCTTGCAAATGATGGTCTTCTTCCTACAATCAATGCTAGCTCCATGAGCTCCTAGCCAATTCATACCCAAAATGACCACATATGATCCCAAAGGAATCACACGTAGATCTACTGAGGTAGTGAATCTACCCAAATTCAGTTCACATTTATGAACCAAAGATCCTACAACAACTGTAGCTCCTAAGGCTAATTCCACTTGCCAACTACTATCTTGCTTTACAGCCACTAACCCACAACACTCAACTAAATGTGGAGATATGAAAGAATTAGTAGCACCAGAATCATATAAAACATAAATGGGTACACCTCAAATAGTACTTGTGGTCTGTACTACCATGCCCTGATGATCTACCTACCACTGATCCAATGCTGCAAAAACTCTATGACCTCATCCTGCATCACCCATTGTGGGCTCAGAAGCCACTGATCTCTATGAAGAAAACTAAGGTGGGCATTGTGGACAATTCATAGCTATGTGACCAAACTGCCTGTAGGTGAAACAACCTGTACTCCTAAAAATTGCCTTTCCCACCGAAAGGCACACTAGACTGCTGGAAGTTGCCTCTGCTAATGCTCTGCTGAGCACTCTGAGCTGGCTAAGTGGTCTGATTGTGCTTAAAGCACTTGCCATTATGGGAAGTTCCTAGATTTGGAACCACCACTCTGAGTAGAAGGAGGTGGAGGTGACTTAACCTACTACTAATTTTGGTTACCTCTATAGAAGTTTGAAGACTTCTTGAAGTTCCCACCACCATGAGACTAATTCCCTCTGAATCTTGATCCTGAAGGTCCACCAGCTAAAGCATCTAATTGCCAACCATGGCCCAAAGCTAAGTTAGCCTCCTAAGTGTAGCCTTAACAACTACTTCCTTGAGGGTCTTAGGCTCAAAGAGTAAGACCTCTCCAATAATGTGGGCATTCATCCCCCTAACAAAAGTGTTGTACAAACAAGGCTGTGTCCTATCCAAATTTAGCATGTTGTTTGAGTTGAAAGAATTTGCACTCATATTCGCTCACTGTCATAGACAACTGTCTGAAATTATGAAACTCATCAGCCCTCTATTTCCTCCACTGATCAGATAAGAAATGTTCTCAAAAATTCTACAAGAACAATTCCCAAGTAACTGTGTCCATATGAAGGCCCAACTTCTCTTCCTCAATCTTCCACCATACTGCTACAAAATCTATGAGTTGAGTCACAGAATATCTAGCTCTGGTGTTGCTGCTAAATGGGTGCATGGTGAAACTTCACTCCAAGGTGATTAACCCATGTCTCAGCCTCAAGTCCTATACCCTTCCCATCAAAGGGAATAGTCATCCCCTCATAAGGTCCCTCATATGGTTTGCTACAACCACTAAAGGATCCATAGTAAATTTCCTCTTAAGAGGACTCCTAGATCTTTCCCTCTCTCTCTCTCCTTCATTCCTTTGGGAATAATGAGAACCTTCCTAATCTACTCTATCCTGATCAAGATGAAGACAAGAAAGGATTTCTCGAAGGAGCTATCTAGTATCGAGCCCATCACACTCTCCCTGATGCTCATCTCCCTGTTCATCTCTCGATTGCTGGCAGTTACTGACTTTCTCAACACTAGTGGAGGGGCTAGGTTGCCTTCCCCTTCCATGTCTGCTAGACCTACCTCTACCTCTTCCTCTGGCTACTCTAGTTTCAGGCATGATTCCTGCAACATAAAGAAACTAGCAAAATCTCACAACATAGATTAAAACATAAACCAAGGACAAGATGATCACAAAGCAATATCTGAAAATAGATATGTTATATGTCTAAGTTTTGTTTCAAGTTAAACTACACATAGAAAACCTAATGAGAGTACATACCCAGAGTTCCCAGTGTAGAAACTCTTCTCATGATACCAAATGTAATGCCCCACTAGGGACCCAAAAGAAACTAACCTAGAACATGATACTACATTTGGTGAATAATTTTTTTTCTAAGTTTACAATTATGATATAAAAACACATGAATACATTAACCATTATCTCACATAACACACATCGCATACATAGGTTACAAAAATAATGGGTTCCATGATGTAGTATTACCTTTTGACATAACTCATTAAATAACATCAACAAAAGATTCCATAAATTAAATACAAACAATTACATCAAAATGATTACATCTCATGAATAATCATAAATCCTAATAAAACATACATCCACTGCACAAGTCGTAGGGGTATGCAGTAATCACTCTAACAACTAAATTACAATATCCAAATTAGATATCAAATGCGATACTCTAATACAAGATTTACAATAAAGAATACATAAATAAAGAACACCAAGATGAAGTAACATAAGGAATCCAACTGTAAGACACAAGCACTGGCATGAGGACGTCTAATCTTGATGGTAAAAAATCACTACCACCCATCCGTGTAGAACCACAAAGGTCTACCCCACCGTGTTTAGGAGATAACATCAGACCCCAAATGGGATAATCAAGTCAAATCAGGAAATACCACTACAAAAGGGATCCTGATAGCTTACTAACTCAAGGTCAACCAAAGTAGTGAAAGGTATGACTCACTAATTTAGAGGCAACTGACTCATGTAGAATAACTAGACTATGTGTAGAAAGGTGTCATCATGTACGTCTAACCCTTGATCTCATCCTGGTAATCACTCTAGATCCCGACACTCAAGTGACCATACACGAAATCAATGGCTTCTCATACTGATGAAGCCACTAACTATGCCAGAACACACACCTCAAAAGGTGGCAAGCATCATCTCTCCTCATCTCAGTCTGTACTAGCACTCAAGCATGGGAGAGGAAACTATCTTATTAGGTTCATTTTAATATCTCTCAATGTTATATTAGGTTTATCACTTGTTTATAATAACTTACAATAAGTGATCCTAGCAGCCACTTGTGGGCCTCGACGCTTATTGCAAGCCACCCCCTAACACATATCTAGGTAAACTACCCTAGGCTCATAGATCTCTCGAGATCAAAACTCAAATAAATAGGTAGTCACAGATCCATAATCAACACAGAAACTAGGATTGACTACATAAACATATTCCCACTGAATCACATAAAAACCAACAAGAGCCTATAAGGTCAACTGGAACATAAATAGTTTCACACTCATGTCAAACAAAAATAAACAGCATGAATAACAGATAATTCCCAAGCCTCTGTCGCTCCTAGGTCATCTAGTTCCCATAAAACTAACAAACCAATTCATCTAGGAAAGATAAAACCATATTGAACGAAACAACAAATTTTACTATAAATGATGCATATACGATCATTCTAAAGCTATCACATGGCCAAATCAACTAATAAAAATTTATCATAACATTAAACATCCATAATTACTAGGTTATGATAACAGAAGCAATAGAAGAACTTAATCTAAAACTTATTAGTTCCACAAAAATATTCCTCTATCTAATATAGGACAAAAATTATTAATAAACTTTATTAATAAAACGTATCAATATTAAAAAAAATATTCCCATCCAATGATTATATTGTTAATTACTAATATTTGATTAAAACAACTTGTTACTAAATAAAACCTTTACTAACAAAATTATAATTATTATTAAACTAAATCTAATAATAACAAATAACATATTAAAATATCTTTAATTAAAAAGAATATTAATAAAATTAAACACCTTAATAATATTTATTATAACCAAATAATAAATATTAACAAAATCTATAATAACATTTAAATAAAACTATTTTAACAAATTTTAATAAATAAATAAATACATGATTTATAATAAATAAAATTTTAATAAAAACAAATTTTATAATTAAAAAAAAAAAAAAAATCAAAGAAGAGAAGTAACCTCATGGGGGGGCCCGTTGGTCCCCACCCACTGGCACTGCAGTCATAGACTGTCGCGCTGCCCCTCCTTGGGGAACCTGTGTGCAGCACGGTACACCACTACGGTGGTGTTGGGGAGTGGGGATTCGTGGCCCCATTCCCCATTAAAATTGCATTGTTTTTTTTTAATTTAACAATTTTTATAATAAAAACTACTTTTCGGAAACCTGAGGGGTACAGGGTTAAAAATCCATGCCCTTAATCAATTTTTTTAATAAATTTTTTTAAAAACATTTTTCATTTAAAAGCAATCACATGAAACTTATTTTAATATATATAATATATATACATATATATATATATATATGTATATATATATATATATATATATATGTATGTATATATATATATATATATATATATATATATGTATGTATATATATATATATATGTATATATATATATATATATATGTATATATATATATATATATCTATATATGTATAATGTATGTATATATATATATATATGTATATATATATATATATGTATATATATGTATATATATACATATATATACATATATACATATATATACTATATACATATATACATATATACATATATAAGTATATATAGGTATAATATCTATATATAATATATATATATATATATATATATATATATTGTATATATGTAAATATGTATAGAGTATATATTTGTATATATGTATATATATGTATATATGTATATATATAGTATATATATACATATTATATACATATTGTATATATATACATTATATATTATATATATGTATATATATATGTACAAATAATATATATATATGTATATATTATGTATATATATGTAGTATATATATGTATAATATTATTATATATATTATATATGTATATATATATTG